>JASDQU010736361.1:192720-208743 GCA_032191745.1 Picea mariana | reverse complement strand
TGTAAGGCTATAAAGCCAAAGACATTTGGAGCACTAGGGGGTTCAATTTTGGATACTTTTTTGCTATTGTACTAAGACACTTATTTTTCAATACAGAAAGACAGTCTTCTTTTGTTGTTAATGACATATTTCTTCATCTATTCCATGTTATGTAATTTATTTCAGTTTAGCTCAGCTATTAAGAACTGTCATCTTCTTATTTAGCTCATAAACTTGAATTAAAGGAATTCTTGTTGGCTTGTATGATCCTACACACTGTTGTACTTGATTATCTAGATCAGTTTTCTCCATATATTTTGATATTACTCTGTCTGGTCATTGATTCCTAAAAGCATTATTTCACTCGATTGCATTGTGATTTGTCTTCCCATTAGCTACTCTCTATTATCCCATTGATCCATACTTTTCTTATCAATTTCTTAAGTTACCAAGCATTCTTAGCCTACAACCTTAAGGAGTTTCTTGGAGTGATAACAAATTGGCGTCGTTGCCGGGGAGAGGAGATCGAAGCTCAGCTTCCTTGGGAGACAAAAAGATCCAGCTTTGATGATAGACAAAGCTTGGACATCATTTGGTTGTAATTGTCTATCTGGCGACTCCATGAGGGACAGATTCAGTGGTGACTCCACAATAATCAAATGTCAAAAGCGTTTGCAGCGCTTTTGGCTCGAAGATTTGCACCTCTTGACTTCTCAACAGCTCCTGGTTTCCCACATCCAGTTCCTTCTATAGATATTTGGGGAGATCACCTCCCAAGATTTGCAGAAAAGAAAGGAGATAATCCTTCAGATCATCTCATCAGATTTCATCAATGCATGATTCAGCTGGATATAAATCATGAGGATGTGCTCATGAATATGTTTGTCTTCTCATTAGAAGGAGATGCTCGTGAATGGTATCGATCTTTACCTCCTTCTAGCATATCTTCTTTAAAAAAAATTCATACAGTATTCCATCATCGATGTGAAAGGTTTTTTGCTCAGGAAATTCTTCTTGAGGGTTGTTGTGAAGAATTTCATGCACATATTCAAAATGTTTATTCTTCTAATTGTGAACATGAAATTCTTTCTGTTATTGTTGTTCAAGAAAAAGATCCTCAAGATAGAGTTGATGTGAATATTGATGATTGTGTGACCAAATATTCTCGAGATTATTCTTCTTATGTACCTACTACTTTAAACAAAAATGAAAAGGATTATAGGGTAGGGGAAGAAGAAGTTGAATTTTCAGCTGAAAGTCCCTTTAAAGAATGCTGTGAAAAATTTGAAAAGCATGTTCAGAAAGAAGTAGTTGATTCTTCTATTTGCAGATATGAAAGTTATGTTGTTAAGGAAAATCCCATTATCCCTTTTGAAAACTTGAAAAGTGAAGAGAAAATTGACAAGATAACAAGTGACAGTTTCAGATATGCAGAAGATGTTGAGGGAAGCTCACAGTTTCAAGATTTGCAAGAACTAAAAGTTTGCAGCAGATTCAAAGAGAGTGATGGTGAAGAAGAGCAGAAAGGTTCAGATCAAAATTTCAGTTTTTATTTTCCTCCAACAGAGATCAAGCAATCTACATTCAACATTGAGTTTTGTGAAGGAAAAGAAGAGCAGCAGTTCAGTTCTCAGTTGGGACAGCAAGGAAGATATATGTCTACAAACAGAGAGCCAGTCATGGAAGGGAATCCTTTTTTCATAAATCATAATGTTTCTGATCTTGATTTTAGAGACCCGGTGGGTGATTTGATCGAACTATATATCTCAGACCCTGTGCATGTTCCAGATTTCGTTCATTCATCAATATCTGCGGGTGAGTATGACTTTTTGATATGTTTCAGTTATTCTCTATTAAGCAGTAATAGAGATAAAGTCATCACACTTTTGAAGTTGCTCAGATGGTTGTTATGGAAGTCAACATTTACTTAACCTGATTGCAGATCTGGTTAGAGTAGAATAGTGTAGGAAATAAGCACTAGTGTAGAAGAATAAGCTCTTTTCTTTGAGCAAGTAGATTACTTTCAGTTTTCTCAATTAGGCAAAGAGACTCCCCTTTTACTTTTAATGGCTGGATCTGGACCATCCTCTCCATTGTCATCTCCATGGCTGCCAGTACTACTGTTACAACTAGAGATCGTGACATCATCTTTTTTGCTAACTGTAACTGCATCATGCAGCTCCTGGAGACGGGAAATGGATATTGGTACTCCCATTCAGATAATACAAAAAGTGTCAAGGAAAAGAATAGGAAACAGAAAATCACCAAAGACTATAACAGTCCATGGTGGTTAGCAAAGTGCCTTAAAAGGAAAATCAAAAAATTGAAGCAAAAGCAAAGGTCACACCCAGATTTGCAAGTGTTAGCTCAGGTTGCTGTGAACATGCAAGGGGATAAAGAAGAGACATATTGAGTTTTTGATGGAATCACAGTTTTGGAGGTAAAATTTCATTTTGGACTAAGGCAGAGCTTTCATCAGCGCACAGGACAATTTTACAACCAGTTAGCTGGTGAAAGGCAGCGCTTTCACCAGCTAATCAGCGAATCATAAGGCGAGTTAGATGGTGAAAGCAGAAAAAACATTGTTGAAAAGGGACGAGCAAAGTCAATTGTTCCTCCAAAAGTGGTTGTGCTAGGGTGCATGGCAGAACGTTTGAAAGAAAAAATAATTGAATTAGACAAGATGGTTGATGCAGTTTGTGGGCTTGATGCTTACAGGGACTTGCCTCACTTGCTAGAATCTATAGATTATGGTCAAAAGGGAGTTAATACACTTCTGTCCCTTGAAGAAACATATGCTGATATCAGTCTAGTAAGAATTACTAGCAATTCAGTTACAGCATTTGTCTCCATAATGCGTGGCTGTAACAATATGTGTTCATTCTGCATTGTACCTTTCACGCGGGGGAGAGAGAGCTTTGGGAGCAAGGTGTGAAAGAAGAAATGCTTCTTGGTCAGAAGTGAACAAATTCTAGAGGCGTGGGCAGGCCCCTTATCCAATAATCACACGGCGCTACTCCTATTTGATGAGAGCTGCAATCACAAGTCAATTGGGACTGGATTCTTCTGATGAAATCCAAGTTAGAAACGTATGGAGAGGTATAAGAGCTGGCAAATAATGGAGTGTATATACCATATTTTCAGGCACAGAATCAGTGGTAATTAAAATGGCTGGAGGTGCCTGTCAGTCACTAGAAATACAATGTCATTCAAAGTTTGTTGCTCATCGTATTCAACGCCCAAAGAAAGAATACAAAGGTGGATCGATCATGATGAAAAGAGGGCTTTGTGGATCTATTCCTGGTGTGAATCAGATCAATCCCATGATTCTCTCATACAGGTGCGCAATTACATCTCCAAATCTGTTCAAGTGGCAAAGGATGGTCGAAACTCCAGTTTGGAAAGAAAACTTATCATACAGGTTTGTCATTGTTGGAGGTGGCAATGCTGCAGGATATGCTTCTTGAACGTTTGTCGAAAATGGAATGGTTGATGGGAAGCTCTGTATTGTTTCAAAAGAGAGTGTTGCTCCATACGAACGCCCATCTTTGACTAAAGCATATATGTTTTCACTGGATAAAAATCCTGCAAGGTTGCCGGGTTTTCACACTTGTGTGGGCTCCGGGGGAGAGAGACAAACACCTGAATGGTATAAGGACAAAGGGATTGAATGACAGGCCTAGATATCTCAACACAAACACTTACAACTGCCTCAGGTGACCGTCTAAAATATGGGTCTCTTATTATTCCTACTGGCTGCAGTTCTTCAAGGTTGCCGAACAAAATTGGAGGAAGTTTGCCAAGTGTCCATTATATTCGAGATGTTGCCGATGCTGATTTATTGGTATCTTCTAGGCAAAGTGCCAAAAAACTTGCTATAATTGGAGGTGGTTACATTGGCATGGAGGTTGCGACTGTTGCTGCTGCTTGGAAGATTTACACCAAAGTAGTATTTCCTCAAGAGCATGTCATGGCTAGACTATTTCCTGCTACACTCAGAAGAAAATATGAAGCATTGTACGAGGAAAACGGTGTCAAATTTTTCAAGAGTGCATCTGTAAAAAGACTGGTAGCTGGAATTGATGGGCATGTAACTGCAGTCCAGCTGGAAAATGGAATTACCTTTGACACTATGCTTCCTATATTTACTGGAGAATGTGGAGAATGCAGACACTGCAAGTCAGAGGAAAGCAACATGTGTGATCTACTTAGGATTAATACTGACAGAGGGGTTGCGATAATTGATGGAACGTTTGAAAGCAAATATTGCACAAGTAGGGGGAGCAGTGGCATTACTTGTAATGAATGATAAAGGAGACCCAAGATGATATATCTACAAGAAAAGTTGAGCCAGAGAAGGATGTCATGCATATAACCACCAAGGCAGTTGTTTTCTTCATACTGATATTATCGATTTTTTATGCTTCTTTATTGGTTCATGTCTAATTGGTTCGTTTGGATTCTCATTGTACTCTTCTGTATAGGTGGAGTTGAGGAAATGCATATTTGTTCAGTGGCTTTCTTGTCCAGGTCATTTGGTTGCTTTGTTGACATGACAATAAAGGTTCCAATTGTGGGTGAGGTCTCACTCCTGTCTGTGATAGTTTTTCCCTTCTGTATAGCTTTTTTGTTACTTGGGCTGCAAATCAGCATGCTTCCTACGCCTGGATTTGTCAAGATGTTCTAGGCATATCATTGATGATTACAGTTTTGCATTACCAAATATCAAGGTTGCAGCAGTTTTATTAAGTTGTGCATTTGTCTATGATATTTTCTGGTTCTTCATATCACCTCTTCTTTTCAACGAGAGTGTTATGATTGTGGTTGTGCGCGGTGATAAATCGGGTGGTGAAATCATTCCCATGCTCTTAAGAATCCCACATATTCTCGATCCTTGGGGTGGCTATGATATGATTGGCTTTGGAGACATCCTCTTACCTGGTTTACTTGTTGCTTTTGCAGTTAGGTATGACAGGTCGACAAAAAAGAGTCTTTGGAATGGGTATTTTCTCTGGTCAACAATCGAACGGATTTGGTCTCTTCCTCAATTATGTTTCCTTGCACCTAATGGATGGGCACGGCCAACCAGCACTGCTTTATCTTGTTCCATGTACATTGGGTCTTATCCTAATTTTGGCATTGTTGCGGCGGGAATTCAAATACTTATGGGTTCATGAAGAGTGTGTTGGTCCAAAACCTCAAGATGAAATACTGCAAGCATGATGTTAGTATTGGCTATATGATAATTCAAAATCTTAACCTAGTCACACTAAGCTTATAGCATGCTGCCATTTCCATATCCAAAATATGCAGAATGCAGGTTTGATTTTCAATAGCTCTATATTTATCTTCTATGTTCTTGAGGCAAAGACTGAAGCAGAATGCATTCTTGATGAAGTTTCAGCAGTGAAATTTAGAACCAGGGACAAGATTGTGAGTGGTGGCGGTCTTCTTTCCCTTGTCAACATCTTAAAAAAGGGAGGTCCCTCTTTGCAAGAGAAGGTTTCTTGTGTCTTAGAGAACCTAGCAATCACTGAATCATTTGCTGCTGCAATTATTGAAGCGGGGTTTGAAGCAGGCCTGAAAGCCATCTTGAAACTAGATCGTGAACATGATGAATTCAGCAATGAGGAATTAGAGCACATATCTACAAAACTTCTTGGTTTTGAGGGAATTTGTTATTCCATAGAAAGTAAACACTTTGTCCACATACTACGTAGTCTTCTCAAATCTAACATTCTTCTCAATATGAAAGACTGGGTTGCTGCTTGCCTTTTGAAATTAGGATTGGTTGGTATGGCATCAGATGATTCAGATATGAACTTTCCTATTAATATGGAAGTAGTTTTACATGATATCATTCCAAAACTGATTGAGGCAGCCAAGGGGATATTCTTCTTAGTCAGCACATTTTCCGGGTCTATGATTCTGGTGATTGGTGTTGTTTAACCGTGGCTTTCAGCATCCTGTGTTAGAGTGCAGTTCAAACTTCGATATCAGCAGTTTGATTTTGAAGATAACTGAACAATCCTCTTCAGCAGTTTCAAGTTTGATCTTTGAAGATTGTCGAGTACATGTTGTTTAGCAGTTCAGTGTTTGGAGATGTTCAGCCCAGTTCTCCTTGGGAATTTTCAGAAGATTGATAAAGAGTTATATTTTGGCAGTTTTTTTCTTAGAAGATTGGTCAGGGCAGCTCTCCTCTGCCACTAGATCTTGAAGGTTCCTTCAGGAAATTCTCCTTTGGCAGGTTCCATATTGAGAAGATGGCTTTGGGAAATTCTCCTTTGGCAGGTTCTATATTGAGAAGGTGTCTTTGGGCAATTCTCTTTTGCAGTTGTGGTTCAGAAGTTTGCTACATTCAACAGTTGCTCTGGGCAATTCCCCTTTGGAAGTTACCTTCAAGATTTAGAAAATTATTCTTTGGTATTTATTTTGTCAAAGATTGCTCAAATCAAGCATCTTTTTGAAGTAATTAAGGATTAATCAGGAGACATCTTTTTTGGCAGTTCTTCAAAGATTGCTCAAGCAAGTCTTGTTACCATATATCAATGTTACAAATCTGGAAAGTCACATAGGGTCGAATTCAAACAAAGTAGCCAATGTTGTAGCAAAGAGCAACATTCATTATGATCATCCACACAACACAGTGGATTTTGAGCTCATTATAGTCCCTAATCCTACTTGTATGCCTCGTGTAAATGTTTCCAGCAGTGCATCTTGGTTTCCTCATTGTGTTTCTGGAAGGCTGAAATACGCAATTGGTGAAAATCCTCATGTCTCTCCTAATCATGGAAGGTAGTCATGGTGGATGTGTCTATTGGCCTCATACTGAGAATTGGGGGCATTGTAAACAGAGAGAGGAGATTCGTACTCTTGCAGGTAATCGAGATTCATCAAATTTTGATTTTTGGGTGAGTTTCTGTTTTCGGTGGTTTAGGCGAGCCTGTGTGTGCTCATTAACCACCGAAAAGGTTGAATGACTCCATGCCCCAATACTAAAGGCACCAGGTCTGCTAGGTTCTTGGAGACCTCACAGGGAGGTATCCATCCTAGTTGGAGCCAGATGTTAGCGATCAAAAATGCACTGGCATTTTTTGAAAGAACGATGCCTAATCTTGTAGGGAAAATTTGACTAGCTTCCCAAGCTCCAAATGCATATCTGAAAGCACCATTGGAAATATTAGGATTTGTAGATGTCGATCGACTATTTAAGCATGCAAAACAGACTCTCCATGACTGAGAAATTTGATTTTGAAAAATCTGCACTTTCACCAGCGCAGAAGGAAGAATTATAACTAGTTAGCTGGTGAAAGCTCCGCCTTTCACCAGCTAAGGAGCGGATTTTCGGGTAAATTAGCTGGTGAAATCCTGTCACGGCCAGAATAGCCAAATTTTCTCCTAGATCAGGATTTTTTGGGTTTGAATGGTTTGAAATCTTCTTCAATAAGYTGGTTATGAATTATCAAATCAAAATCTGAAGGCCATTCTTGGAGATGAAAGTCAAAAGGGAATTTTTTGACTAGATTTGGTCATTTCAAGGGAAAAATGATAGGGAAAAAWTGACACATCACCCAATTCTAATTTTATCTTTGGAGGACCAAATTAAACAGCCTTGGGAGGCTAAAACTGCACTTCATCAGCAATCTACTATTTTTAGAAATCATTAAATATGACCTTTCCTATTTTGTTTTGATCTTCCATTCTAGATCCATTTTTATAGGATCTCATCCTACACTTGTTGTATCTGTTTTGATTTGACTATTTTTAGTAAATCTGATCCATCTTTCAAGGATCTAGATTTCATCTTGTAAGGCTATAAAGCCAAAGACATTTGGAGCACTAGGGGGTTCAATTTTGGATACTTTTTTGCTGTTGTACTAAGACACTTATTTTTCAATACAGAAAGACAGTCTTCTTTTGTTGTTAATGACAGATTTCTTCATCTATTCCATGTTCTGTACTTTATTTCAGTTTAGCTCAGCTATTAAGAACTTTCATCTTCTTATTTAGCTCATAAACTTGAATTAAAGGAATTCTTGTTGGCTTGTATGATCCTACACACTGTTGTACTTGATTATCTAGATCAGTTTTCTCCATATCTTTTGATATTACTCTGTCTGGTCATTGATTCCTAAAAGCACTGTTTCACTCGATTGCATTGTGATTTGTCTTCCCATTAGCTACTCTCTATTATCCCATTGATCCATACTTTGCTTATCAATTTCTTAAGTTACCAAGCATTCTTAGCCTACAACCCTAAGGAGTTTCTTGGAGTGATAACAGAACCTATGTACAACTGCAATATAATATGCTTGAGATGTAGACATTGATACTATAATACTATGCTTCAGTTGTAGACAATGATACTACAATATACTATGCCATATAATATATACATGCATTCACCAAAATGCATTCAATAATTATTTTAATACCACTTGTAACATTCTCAACATCTCCAAAAAGTGATCTCAGAATTGTAACAAACAACAATTCAATAACCTCCAACTAGTATTCATATTAAATACAATATAGCTATCCATCATTATGCATTTGCAGCACCACATGATTTTCATAGTGCAAAAAAAAAATTACTAATAAATAAAAATCAATGTGCCAATACCCTTGGCTACATCTACATAATGCATCCTTGCATTGACTACATAATACCACATAACTATGTCATGCATTCCACCACGATGAGTTGGAAGGTCTAACCAATGCCTCAACACATCATCTGAACTCTTCCCAATACTACCTGACTATTTGGATACCTTCCTCTTCAACCCATACACAACCCAAGGAAATATAATTCCTAAGTGCTCTTCAGTGTCGGAAAAGAGGTTGCAGTCCAAACATCATCTATACAAGGGAATACATTTAGCACTCACATTGTGCTCTATCCCTTCTGTATCCAACCATATCATGGTCTCACACATGACTAGCCCTATGGTTATTCATTATTATAGAAAGATTATGTCTCCTGAATTAATCGGGTTATGATCCCATAACCAATCATAACACAATATGAAATTAAATTTTATCTAAATGCATTCTAGCATCAACAATATTTACATACTCTAGGCCTTCGGCCATTATATATCAATTTAAATATTTAAAAATTAACTAAGGGAATTCTTACCTCAATTCCCTTCAACATTGGAAGAAATCAAATGCATACATGCATGGCTATTATCAACCTACTTGATGCTACCTGATCAATTGGAATTTGTAGAAGCTCGCAGGCTTCCTCCTCCAACCTTTTGATCACCATCCATACCACCCTCATGGGTATTCACATAGATGGAATTCATAAGAAACAACATCATCCACATCTTTAACCATGCTATTTCATTTTTTATGAATACATAATCCATCATTAGTCATACTCAATTTAACATAACATCATTATTGTATGTATATAACAATAGACTATTCTAATTCCACAAGCATGCCATATGCATATTCAAGCATCTACATATGAAAAAATGCACATCGATATGCACCAAACATTCACTATCATCATTCCTACTAATGCAGATGTATTCAAACTTCCTTCTATCCATCATGCACTCTAGTGAATTTTTGTTTAGTTCACTTATTCTTTATTTATTTATGTTGTAGTTGGTTGTCTTTGAATTTATTCAGATCCTTGTTGTCTTGTGTGCTCCCATTCTGCTCATCTGCACTGCTTTTCACTGGTTCAGATACTTTCTATCCAAGTTCCACTTGGTCATTATACAATCCAACCAATGTGTTCAATTTGCAACAGCTTCTTTTGGGTAGTCACGTCCAACTTTACCTTTATGAAACATTACAGCACTCTGGAATGAGGTAGATCACAACATTTCATCACTCTACTATCACAACATCCTTGAATTTAACTTACCCATAATCATTCCACATACTTACTATTACTTCTAGTTGTCTATTAGATTACCTCATTTAACAATTCCTACTTTTCTCAGTCAAGACCATTCCCACTAGAAGTCTATTTCGTTCAGTGACACTTTTCAAGTGAAAGAACCTTCATTATTCTATCCATGATTTCTATGCATTAGCATCCTTCTTCCATTGTGAAATCTTATATCAGAAGTGGCTTTCTTTCTCTGAGTACTTTTAGATGAGTAGCTAAGTCATATCTATCAAATCCTTCCAAACAGTGTGAACTTGGGGAAAAACAGAAAGATTTGTGACTTGAAATTTTTAGGAAAACTGGTTATCTCACAATTTGTGCACTTCTAGAAAAAATTATCTAAACCAAATTTATTCTTCTTGATGAGTATATAAAACATTAAGAAAACACAATTTTCTAGTTTTGCGATCTAAGGTCACTTTTCCTCCTCCGAAAAACTCAAAAATCCCCAAAAATGGCCCGGAATAGTGGATTTTGGCCTATTTGAGTATCCCCATTCCAATCCCCTTAGGATTTATTCATTTACTTCATTGGCTATTTTTGTTTCTATGATTTGGACTCTCTCCAAGAATTTCATCTTAATCTGGACCTCTGCCAATGATATGGACCCAGATCTTTAAAAATCACTATTTTTCATTTTCTGACAAATCTAAGAAAAAATGGACAATGGCCCTCTTTGACACTTTTGTATATCTCCCATCTATGGACAAAACCCATAAGTTTAATCTTAATCCGACTTAATAAGCTCCAGTTATGGAAAATATACGAAAAATGGCCTAAGTACGATATGCACCATCGATCTCAAATCAGAATCATTATGTATTGTTGATCTTCTTTCTATCGATTATCATTGATCGAGGATCAGTGATTTCCTTTATGAACGAAACCTTCCCACTGATATTCCCAACACCCAATCACCAACCATAGACCATCGGTTATTTTTCTTCGTAAATCAAAGTCTCCCACGAATCTCGTCGATGCCCAATCACTGACCATCAACCATCGGTCATCTTCCCTAACAAACTTAGATTGCTTACAAATATCGTCGAACCTCGACCATAGATGATCAACCACCCCTTCTCCGATGTGGCAATTATGTTGGCATGGCATGACACATGGATGATGACCTGGAATGACACGTCATCCTAAGGCATCAACTGGGTTAATGTGGAATAACATGTGAATGTTGACGTGGCATGACACGTCATCACCTTCCTTTCTCCATTGGCCATCAACAGTTTCTCTTGGAAGAATATGGGAATCGCACTAATTATGTCAATGCTCGATCATTGGCCATATGTGATCGAAGATATCTTCTGGAGAACTTCAACACTTCGCCAAAAAAAATTTATCCCTAACCATCGGTCATCAATGATCGTAGATTTCTCCTGGAAAACTTCAACACTTCGCCAAAACTTGTCAATGCCCGACCATTGGCCGTCGACGATCAGAGATGGCTCTTGGTTGAACTTCGACACTTTTCCAAATTTTTCAATCCCCGACCATCGGTCATCGACAATCGGAGATTTTTGTTGGCGAACTGAAAAACTTCGCCAAATTTTTCCAACCATCGGTTGTCAGTGATCAAATATTTTTGTTGGCGAACTTCAACACTTAGAAATTTTCTACCAAAACCTAGGTGAATCTAGGTCGTCGATATCCCACTCAAATTGATCTCAACCGTTGATTTCCTCCAACTTCCAAATGGACAAAAATTACCATGGATCGTCAATCTTCTTCGTTTTCCAAACCACTGAAATGAATCTCAGTTTTCGATCTAGCAGCTTTGTCAAACTTTGAAAACATTAGGATTTTTAAATTTTTCAAGCATTAATCTAGGTCGTTGATCTCAAGATCGAACACGATATCGGTCGTTTATTCTCTAGAATCTTCCCCACGCTACAACAACCATTAAAATACAAAATTTTCAACCTTCCAAGTCGAATTTGGCTCTATAACTCTGCAAATCGAATCCATTAAAATTCGCAGACAATCCTTAATTATTTCAAATTGGAATTTTCCCATGGATTTGGGGATCTTTCTCTCTAATATTTCCGTTTTTACCCAAGTTCACACTATTTGAAATATGCAATAGCAAATTTTTCTAATTCGCACTTGTTTCGGCCCATACCATTTTGGTGCTTCAACTAGAAGCTTTGATACCAATCTATAATGTACCTAGCCACCAGCAGGCTAGGCACGCTACCTCAAAAACTCACTTCTAAACTGATCTCGAATTCTGATAATAATTAATTCAAAAAGAAGCATGAAATATTGAAATAACCACACATAGAATAATCAAGATTCATGCTAAACCATCTAAGAAAGGAACAACGTTCCATGCACAACAATAGCCAACAAGTAGGCACATTATAAATATAAATCTCGGAGATAATGATAATACACAACGGAATATAAATATACAGAAAACATAGAGAGCACTTATCTTTAATTAAACCATCACCAATTGGTTGCAGACCAAGGATGTTCCTCCCAACCATAGACACTACTGCTCCAATTCTCAACAGTAGGTCACCCCCAAGCCAGGGCTATGAATCCACAAGGAAGGGTCCTAGACCAAATCTAAAACACACAGTAGTTGGCTAATTATCTCTTAGGTTTCCCCAACCACGTAGCGATCCTAATTTCCATCTCTCTTTCCCCTTCAACCTGCAAAACCCAAAGAAATGAACCCCTTTCTCCGCCATGTAGTCCCTCGGGTTGTTCCATTTCTCTCCAGGGATCCAGTGCTACTGGTCAAAAAATCTCCATGTTGGGAACTCCAAGGATTCTCAATTGTTACAGTTCTTTCAGAACTACCATCAATCTCATACCCATAGGAATCCATTCCAACTTGGAATGATCAGTAATTCCTCACAGCCATCTCACAACGGCTCTCATCGTCCAGGCATTTATTTCCATGCTCCAACCAAGAGCACACGAATTAAAAAGAGTGAATGAGTAATTCTCAAAATGAAATGATTAACCAGGAACAACCCCAAAATAGCCTGCAAGCGAGGTTTACATATAATTACAAGAACCAAGAACTACATGGCCTCCCCAAGAAGCTCATGTAACCACTTTTCTCAATTAACACCAAAATGGGTAAATGCATTATAATAAAAATACTTAGCCCCCTTTTCCCCCTCCCTTGTGGAATCATAGCCCCCTATCGCTTGTCTGTGTTCTTCTTGCAGCTAGTTATGTATTGTGTGTGTGTGTGTGTGTGTGTGTGTGTGTGTGTGTGTGTGTAATACATTTCTAGGCACTCCAACCCCTTTCCAACTTTACCGGCTCACCAACCTAAGTCACATTTACATAATACATTCTAGTTCATAGGGGTCAAAACTAGGGTGTTACATATAATTCAACTCATTTCATATCTCTATAGTACCCAAAGGTGAATCTTAAACCTTGAAGGTCAAGGAAGCCTAAATGTAGTTAGTCAACTAAAAGCAAATTTAAATCTTACTTTAAGACCAAAAAATAGTTTCAACCCCTATCACCATCCTTTATGTTTTTCTTATCTTCTATTATTTTAATTTTCTTCTTCTTTAATTTAATTTTAAAATAAAATTAAACAAAATATAATATTCATATCATTCTTAATTAAAAATATAATACATATTGTTATAATAATAAATAGAAAAATAATAACATTAAAACTATAATAAAATAAGACATAATATAATTCAATTTGATAAGAATTACAATAAAATATAACTATATAATATAAACAATACTATCGAAACTATATATTCTAAAAATCCATAATCTCTATGTATAAACTTTATATAAACTATATTTCCTAAAAAGAATCCCTTACTCTCTTACTAAAAATAAAAAGATAATAAAAATATAAAGAAACTATAATAAAATATTATTTTTCAAAATTTGATTGATATTTAACTAAGATAACTTGCTTAGTAGATTAATTCGATATTTTAAGTATGAAATCATAATGTACATCATTCTTTTTTGAAGGCACAAAAAGTAGTTTTATTGTTTCTCGACAAAAACAATAATCTTTGTATCTATATTATTATTACATCTATATAGTTCTTTAGAGGCATCCTTTTGAATACATATTCAAAAAAATATATTCTCAAATCTAGAACTTCAAACTATAATAGAAACATAATTTTCTCCTTACAATACTTGGACTAATAAAGTGATCTTTATGATATTGAAATTTCGATCCCCCTTTTGAACTATTGCTCACTTAAGGTCTCTTTATGCATTGATACAACTTCCTTACATAACTGATCAACTCTTGTATTGAAATCTCTATATATGTGTGAAAAAAAAGTCATTAAAATTACTTTTTACCTTTAGAACTTGATTTATTATTGGGGCTAGCATAATATTATTAATTATGCATTTGTTATTATCTCAATTCATCAATATCTTGGAATCTCTGAATACTTACAAGTGCTTCTCATAAAGATCCATAGTGCGTAAGACTAAGCTCCATTGTCGATACCTTGTACAACAACATATTTCAAAATCAAATAATGAGAAGACTCGAAAAACAGAAGAGCCCCCACTCCACACATACTTGGGACTTGTTGAATCCCCATCAAAGAAACCCTATACCTTTCCATAATTAATGATAGGCTCCTTTAAAATTCTATGGTGTTTTTCTTTCAAGGGTTTCAAGATTCCCTTAAAGGAAACTCTGACTTTATGGGAAACCAAAGCTAGAGACATATCAAGACCTTGAAATATCATAGTGTTTCTCGCAAGACAAATCCCCCATATAAGAAAACATGGCAATGCCTTAAAATCTCTTTTAGGTTTATCTGTAATCCAAAGGAAAATACAATCCACCAAAGTCGATTTATCCCACTTGTTTCTTCCATTGGAAATTTGCAGCACCTTGTTTTAGAAATGTCTTGAAAATGAGCATGACACAAATAAATGATCCAGTCCATTCAGATTTTCTACCTCCTCTAATAAGAAAATCACCACTTAATGAAAGTCATTTATAAGGAATTTTGAAAAGTTGTAATTACCTCTACAACTAGTCCAAGGGTCTTCCCCTATCCTTATTTTATTTCCCCTACCTACTTTCTAGGCTACCCAATGACCAATTAAAGGAAATTTCCTTACCAAGGGTTTCCACATAATAGAAGCTACTTGTGAATTTTTCTTTCACAACTGAACCATTCTCTCATGGACTTTCCTTTCAAATACTTTATTTTCATAACTTATCCCCAAATTCCTTCATTATATATTAACCTCCATAGACATTTTGTATCTAAGGCCATACTGAAAGCATATATATTATTTAAACCCCAACCTCTAGCTTCCTTTAGATTTTCCAGTACTCTTGTCCACTTGACCAAAGAAATTATTTCCTTTTCCTTTTTCCCCATCCATAAGAAGCTGAAATATTTTTCCCTAATTTTGTCTAAAATTCCTTTGGGAATGTGTGTTATTGACATCCAACATATAAGAATACTCTCTAAACCAACCTTTACCATAATTAAATTTATGCCTTGAGATAGCCATCTGTTACACTAAACCAAAATTCTAGCTTCTGTATTGTTATACAACCACAACCAGTCAACATACTTATAGTCATTTTGTTTTAGTTTAAATCCCAAAGATTTCATACCTTGATCAAGTTCTTCATAATTCATTGGAAACAAGTTCATAATTTGCATTCCCACCTCTTCTTCTAACTCATTAGAAAGCATCATTGATTTTGATATATTGACTTCCATTCTTGTAGCTTTACAATATATATCCATAATATCTTTTATGTTTTTCATCTCCCTACTAGACCCTTGTCCAAATATCATCATATCATCTATGAGGAGAAAATGGGATATAACCATAGTTTATGTGTTTTGTATTCCTTTCATTTCTACTCTTCCCCTTGCGTGTTGTATTAACGTACTTAATCTTTATGCTACCAATAGAAATAGGAATGAAGAAATATGACCCCTGTTGGATCATGTTGTCATTGATGCCAATGGTTTGATTACTTGGGAGATTTTTGGATCATATGTCATTGATGTAAATGGTTTGGTTTGATTGATGTCAAGTAATTGATTGATATGATGCCCTTGATGAGAATGTTATATGTCCAAGTGGAAACCAATCGATGCAAAGATGAATCA
>JASDQU010736361.1:131294-142953 GCA_032191745.1 Picea mariana | reverse complement strand
TTACTTGGGAGATTGTTGGATCATATGTCATTGATGTAAATGGTTTGGTTTGATTGATGTCATTGATTGATGTCAAGTAATTGATTGATATGATTCCCTTGATGAGAATGCTATATGTTCAAGTGGAAACCAATCGATGAAAAGATGAATCATTATTGTCTTATCATGTCTGATAAGGTGCACAAATGGATGAACTCCAAAGTGGTCCCCTTATGGTGAAATCCCTCACGGGAAGATGCTTTATGGAATGAGTTATCCTAAAAGAACGGTTGGAGGACTCATTCTTGTATGTGGAATAATGAGATGAATATCAATGAAGTTGTTGGTGAAACTATCCTAGATGGATAGTGCTTGTCATTCCATTTCTGGTGGTATGTGGAATGTCACATAACTCCTCACGGTTTGAGAGTTATGGCGTTATGAAGTTGGAGGACCCCCATATCAAGGCTTGAAGCCCCAAAAGGTCAAAGAAGTAAAAGTTCTTGAAAAGAAGAAATCATTATTTAAATGATAAAGTAAAGTGACAAAATCAAGATGGATTATTTAAATCATAAAGAAAAGTGACAAAATCAAGAAGGAATATTTAAATGATAAAGTATTGGAGAACTTTCTATTCATGGAAAGTGGTTAACCCTAAAATAAGGAAAATGGGTTAAGTGACCTATAAATGGGTTAAGTAACCTAAAANAGAAGCTAGGATCTCTTGTAAAAAACACATTTGAGTGAGAATCCTTATGGATCAATGGAGAGCTTCTTGGTAATATCATTTTGAGTATTGATGGAGAGATTCTTGTGAGAGAATCTTATTGGTGTGGATATCTTGAGCATGATTGAAGATCTATTCTGAGGAAGAGAGCAAGAGAAGGATCTCATGGACGCATCAAAGTTTCGCCAATGTCGAAGATCTTGACGGTGAAAGTCTTGGAGTCACAGAAAACCCTATCTTTTGATGTACATGCGAGTTGTCTGTGTATAGGGTGCATGTACATGCAGGATGGCTATGTATAGGGTGAGTGTACATGCGGGCTGACTGTGTACAGGGAGCGTGGACTCAATAAAATCATGGAGATTTGTGTTTGAGCTGGTGCCAAGCTCTTAGATGATGAGGCAAGTTCCAGATCTGCATTCTATGGCCTCAGATATATCACTCAGACACTGGTATGGTTACATTATTGTCTTGATAGATACTATTGTTTGATATGTTGTGAATGCTTAGGCCATTCTTGGTATGGCTTCTATAATGTGGCTCAATTTGGTTGATTTGATGGATGGAGTGAAAATCACTCTTGTGATTCAGTAGTGACATGATTGCTATGGTATACTAGCTATTTATACATGATTGAGATAGAATTCATATTGATTTGATGTGGAGCATGAGCAAGCTATTAGAGAACTTGGATGTGTTGTGACTGGATGTGGGTCAGTTTGGACAGTGGAAGACAAAAGAGAAAGTGATTGCAGGTTGTAGAGGATCTGGGCATGTTGCTCAGAAGCATATGTTTGTTGCATTATACACTGGTCGCGTTCACACGCAGGCTGTAGTGAGCCAGGGAGCGTGCACACGCGGGCTACACTACTGACAGGTCGCGTACCTGTTGACAGATTGATATCTATTGAGGATTGTTGCCTCATCTCAGTTGGTGTTGAGGGTGTAAGATGAGTCTTGCATATAGAGCTGGTGCTCTTGTAGAGTTGTACTCTATTCAGTTGTTGCTGATAAACCCAAGGATTGTAGTCCATAATAAAAAGAAAATTGTACATATATCTTGTGTTCTTTGTGTCCATTGTGATGATGACTTGTTGATGATATATTGATGATATATGTTGTTGATATGTGCCTACATCTAACTGGTTATAAATGACAGCAATGGGTAATGAATAAATGTTGAATGCTAATTGATGAGTTTTTGTGCAAGAGGGAAGTTTTGGGAAAAAGAGCACCACACTCATTCACCCCCCCTCTAAGTGTGGTAGGTGTGTCCAACAATTCTTCTCTAAGGTATATGTATTATTTCTCCCATCATGAACAACATTTCTGTCATATTTCCATGGTCTCCCCAACAAAATATGACAAACATCCATGGGAATAGCATCACACAAAATTTCATCCTTGTATCCCCCTATCTTAAATTCAACTAAACATTGTTTAGTGATAGTTACTTGATATCCCTTTTATAACCACGAAACCTTGTATGGGATCGGATTTGCAACTGTCTCCAATTCTAGCTTTTCCACCATCTCTGTGGATACTAGGTTATGTGTGCTTCCACTGTCCACTATCACCTTGCACACCGTATCCTTGGTCTTGCAAGAAGTTTTGAACAAACTATTTCTCTGGATTGGATTCTCTATCTCCTTCTCTCGCTTCAAGAGAATTTTCTGCATCATTAAAGATCTTCCACTTTTTACATCTTCTGCCTCATCATTTCGCCTCTGCTCTTCTGAAATGTGATCTTTTCCTCCTCCATCTCTTTTTCTGTCAGGACATTCATAAGACTTATGTTCTATCTTTCCATAGGCAAAGCATTTTATCTCAACACCTCTGCCTCTTCCTCTTCCTCTGGCTCGCGGAAAAGTATTTATGTTGGCATATTGTCTTCTCTGTGAACTTCCTCCTCTTTCTGGGTGAGTATGAGGTTTATTTTCTTCATCCTTAGGATTCTATACTCTGTCTTGGGAAATTTCTTTTCCTTTGCTCTGACTTCTACCTCTACCTCTTTTTCCTTAGTTTCGGGCCAATTTATCTTCAACCTTCAAAGCGATTTGATAAGAATCTTCCAAATTTTTGATGGTCAGTATGCTTATTTCATCCTAAAGCTCATATCTCAATCCATTCAGGTATCTGGCAACCTTTTCATCATCACTTTCATGATGACCTGCTCTAATATTTATCTGGTAGAACTCTTAAGTGTACTCCTTCACTGTCATCCCTTTATGTCTCAAATTCTACATTCTTCGAAAAAGGTTAATCTGGTAATCCTTGGGTAAAAACTTGGATTTCATCTTTTCAACGATCCTGTCCCAGCTTTTGACTTTTTTCTTGCCTTTGCATCGTCAGTCAGCCTGTAGTTCATCCCAGCAAAGTGTTGCATGCCCTTTAAGTCTAGTGAAAACATGTTTGACTTTCTTGTCCTCCTCGACATCCTCATAGTCTAAGTACTTGTCGAGAGCTCTAAACCAATATAGCAGCTCCTCAACGTTTAATTTTCTTTCATACATCATAATATCCATCTTTTCCATGGCACCTATTCTTGCAGTAGCTCTGAATAGATGTTCTTCTACAACATTTTCAACTACAACTTCTTCTTCATCTCCAACCTGATTTTCTCTTTCGGCTTCACTCACATCTCCAGCTTTAGTTGTCTGCTTATGTTCTATCTCCATAGAATCTAATCGAGCATGGAGTTCTCTCATTTCCTTTTCCACAGCTAGATCGCGCATTGGTCTATCTTGACATATTTTGGGCGGCGTTGTTTCGATATGTCCCATGCATAATTCAAATCACAAATTTCCTTCTGTCTCCCTTGCCTACAGAAAACAAAGATTGTAAACTAGGTTCTAATAAAACTTAACACAACACCCGCCTACCTCAACAGGTTCTTCTTGACCTGCTAGTCTAGGATCATTTTTTTCTCCCCTTTTGAGTCTGATTGACTCTTTGATTCCCTGCAGGAAATCCTCAACACACAAGTGTCTATCCAAATTTCCTTCTTAGGAGATATGCCTGTGAGAAAAATCACTAAGCACCAACTCTCATCCACGTGACCATCCGACGTGACCACAATCTTCACCTGAAAAGTATTTTGATTTTCACAACTTCACAATCACTAAAGTGAGTCCCTATGACTCCTTCAATCTTTAAAACCCCAAAAAGGGCTAACAGCTCTTTGAATTCTCCCTTGAATTTTCCTAACGTGACCCCCCACTATGACCTGGGGCCAAAATCCTTCGACACTTCAGGATTTCTCTTATTGACGATTCAAAATGCAGCAACACCCTTCATAGTGACCAAAATTTTGTTGACTCCTTGTCATGATCAACGGATCTGAGCTCCTCGTGATCTGATGGTCCTGATTCTATCGAGACTTCGCGAATCGGGAGTTCGCAACTCTCGACTTTGAGTCACAACATCTTCCATGCCCCAGATTCTGAAAAGGGAGATTTTAAGCACAAGATCAACAACCCTCATTGATCCAGATCCAATGTCCACTATCCCTCCTGAGCTTACGAGTGATGAAAGATACTCATCCTTAATATTTCGATGATCTACCAGATCCAATGGTTCACGGATCTTCAATGATTCTCCCTCTGAGAATTTCAACCGTCCATTCAGACTTCCCAAAGACTTTTGCCCAATTACCTTGGCATCATTCCTTCTCATATTAAGTTCTGTGAGGTGACTCTGGACCTCGTTCTTCCTTTGAACACCTCAAAGGTTCTAACCCCTCTAAAATTTAACTCTCACGGAACTTTTGAAATCTAAGGAATCTCTGCATGCACACCTTGCGGCATTCACAATAACCTATGGTTATTTCACCCTTCAACTTTGTGCAATTCTTTGCAACAACAGTTCTTCAACCTTCCCCCATGATTTGGAAAAGTATAAGACTTCAATTCGTTGGTGCACACCTTGCATGAATCTTGTACTACACCCGCACTTCTGTTGGTATGAGAACGACGATATCCCTCCTAAGATTTTCTAAGATAAACTTAGAACACTATCAGTGCACTCTATGCGAACCTTCAATGCACTCCTTGAAGGAATTCTCAAGATGAGAAACAAACTCATACTTCTTCTCTCACAGACTTCATACATTCAACATGAAATCAAGAGCATACACACACATAGCATTGAAACAAATGTGTAACAAAGAACATAAGAAAAATTGTAAACATACCATTAAAAATAGATGTAAACAACAACCACCACAACACCATGAAATGGAATTAAAACATTTTTATATTAATCCCAGTGCTCCTTTACATGGGTTCAACAACAACAACTATATTCTTATACAATCCTACAATCTTTGTTCTTCTCTGTGCTCCCTTTCTCTCTACAGCTCTACAACTTACAAATGAGAATTATTGATTACAATACAATGCCTACGAGAGAGGTTTCTAGAGTTTTCCCTCTTTCAGATCTGGCTATCTTATTGGAATTAAAATCTACAACTACTTTACATTCATTACACTTAAATGCCTCCATATCTGACAGATAAGATAAACACTCAAGATCTATTTACAATTTCCAAAACATAAATGAAAATATGTCCTCCTAACTATTACATTAATGTTCATCCAAATTCCAAATTTCTCAAAATATGTGTTGGTGCAATTCCATATTCCCTTGCCTTTGTGCTTTCTGTGTTCGCTCGTTTGTGATGCTCCTACATCAGTTCGTATCGAGGACGTCTATGCACATGTCTATTTTGAATATATTCCGAGAACTTTGATTTTTAGGCCTTTCTGAGCCCCATCTGGGCTCCATGATCCATTCTGGATCACACCTCCCCACTAAATCCCTTTTGGTCCTCCAAAAGGTTACAAATGGACCTTACCGATTACATACTCATAGGGATAAAAAAAATACTATGTTATACAAAAATGATGTTATAACATGTCATCATTTCAACATGTGTGATTACATTAATGGAAGAAAAATACAATGAAGATGTGACATCCACTTCTGGCATAACCAAGTGATTGTTTTCTTTCCTTCATGGTGTTCATTTTTCTTCGCTAGTAATGTCTCTTCCTTGGTGAGTACATGTTCAATCCTTTTTTCCTTCTTTGGACAAAGCTCCAGATTAAGCTTCCAACAATTAGCCTTTTGATGTCCACCCCTGTTGCAATAAGTGCAGTGAGTTTTTGGCATCTAGAATTGTTTTCCCTTTTCTTTCTTCCATTGTGTATTTGATTCTTTATGTCATATCTCCTTCGTGTTCAACATAAACTTTATGTACAAAGATTGTCTCTTCCAACACTTTTCCACACAATGCTTATGTGAATCACAACAAGTACAAGGATAGATATTTCACAAGTTTCAGATTACATGATTATTTTTTTTATAATCAAAAAGAGAATTATAACAATCATGACCTTTATACCTTTCTTTCTTATCTTCACTTTTCATTGGGGATGATTTGCATTCACTATCACAATCATGGAATGATATTCCATCACCTTTCGTGAATTGATCTTGCAATGACTTAGGTTGGTCATTTGAAGCATCACTTGCTTCTAATGTTTTGGAGCCCATCTTGGAGAATGCTCCAATCTCCTCTTTTCCATATCCAAATCCTAAATACCAAGGTCTTTGCACAACCTCTATGGGATTAATGATACCTTGGCCCTTATTTCCAAGGCCCTTTCCTTCATAACCCATCTTGGTTAGCAATTTCAAACCTATACCTCTTTTATGTTTTTCAAATGCACCAAAACCATTTTGATGGGAACAATGCGAAATTGATGAATGGCTTCCACTGCATACCTTAGAGATGTTTTATGAATTTGGTGTAGAAGGAAATTCCTTCAATTCTTCTTTTCTTTTGTTATTCTTAGAAGATTTTTCTTGAATCGTTCTCTTTCATTCGAAGTAATCTTCATAAAACTCTTTCACCATCTCTTCCATATAAAAGAGAGTAGTTCACATATCCTTCTCATCTTTAGAAAGTCCCTTTTTAGATGCCATTTTCCTGGTAGTCATGCAAACTCAAAATCCAACCGTCAACTAGCTCTGATACCACTTGATCTGAAACGATATTTTAAACGACAATGTTTGAGTTATTTTGCATGAGTTAATTTACCATTTAGGAAACTAATGAAAGAGGAAGAATGAAAGAGGAAACATAGAATCCATTAAGAAATCTACATATTTGAACATAAGCATGAATACCAAAAAACTATAAAACACCAAAGTGATAACGAAGTTCGAAAATCTCGCCTATGTCTTCAGGCCTTTGTCTAAGTGGGATTTCTTATTTTTCTTAAAATCTTTTCAAGTAGATCATGAAATTTTCAATGGATTACAAAAATGATCTGGTTTTGTTCTACCAGATCTCAAGAACCCATAAAACTTGACAGCACTGAAATCAGATGTACGAAGCTCACAAAAATAGCCCACAAAGGTGTGCTCCTCAATAGCTTCCTTGCATAACAATGGCTTTGGCTCAACAACTCTGCAGCATTTATCTTCTTTGAACCTCCTCCATGGATTCAAGAGCCTCTAGTTTATATAGGACTGAAGTTGGTAATAACCTCGTAACTTCTCCCCAAGATTTGGCCTCAAAAAGGACCCAAGATCCTCCAAAAATGGACTAAATCTCCATAATCTGGCTGTAAATCCATTTAAAATCATATAGCATAGAATAAAAACCCAAAAATGGTTAATATTAGGGCACAACCCCTTATCTCCAGGCCCTTGAGCATAAGTATGCACTCCATGTGGGTAAGCGTTAGAAGTTGGCGCGCTAGCCCCCTTGTCATTAGCCCCCACATTTGATCGTCGGTCACATCTAAGTCCATGTGGCCTCAGGCTAAATCATCATGCACACTATACTGGATACACCCATGACTTCTAGGCATTGGTTACTCCCCTGGTCGACGGGCTAGCCGAGCCGACCGGGGCTAACCCCTAAACTTCTGTGTGAAAGGTGGAAACCAATGGTCATATCATGCAGTCCCATGGTAAACGTCATCGATATGAGGGATTAAAATGGAAACACGCTACAAATCCACGAGCGTTCGAAATAAATGGGGTCATATGGTAATACACGTGATTGCGCTGGAGTGGAAACAGGGTTGAACCATACCATATCTGCGCCAAGGTTATATTGCATGGTCGTGTGGTAGTTTTTTTGCATTGAGGGCTGGGGCTAGGCCCCAACCCTTAATCCACCTAGAATGAACAACCATACCAACATAAATATTATGTTTATGCCATAGTTTAATAAGTGACACCAAGGGTAGGGTGGTAGCCCAGCCCTGCCAAGACACTAGCCCGGACGAGAGGTCATGAGGTCGAATCCCGTAGACTCCAAAAAAAATTTCCTTAACAAAAATGAACCAATAAATGGGTGCCACTTGGCAGCCTATGAGTATGCCACGCGACACCTTACCACTTGCCAACAAACTACCATGTGTCAATCGATGAATCGTCAACTTTTCTGCCATGTACCTGGCCTATCACTTCCCACTATAACTGCCATGTGTCATACAGTTGTATTTCCTTGCCACGTAAGCCTATGCCATGTGTCACCCTTACAGTGGTCCCATGTGTCACACTCTCACTCGTCCACCTATCCACCCACCCACATTAGCTCTCCAACACACTGCCACATTAGATGTATGACCATACGAACTCTACAGTCAGAACTGTATGGACTGTACAGTCACCATCATTTTTTGCATGTTTAACAAAACAAATAGACCATGATATATTGGTCATACGACGTCTGTTTGAGCCCGTTCATGTTGCGTTGTGTTCATATTGACGAATCCTATGCACAAGTATGTTTTGAAGGGATTCTGATCACTTTTATTTTTAGGCCTTTCTGAGCCCCATCTTGGCTCCAAGATCCATTCTGGATCATATCCTCACTAGGAGATACTTGGCAATATGTTTTCAAAATCAAGCATAAATTTAAGAAGAGGAATAAGTGGGAGTTTGGATCATTATAAAGGTGACCAAAACTCACATAAAAAAGGACAGAGTAAGAATATCCAACCTCAGGACAAGCAATCCAAGATACAAGAAAAGAAGAGTAACATGAAGTGAAAGAAGGACACTAAAAAGTGGTGTGAATTCTACAAAATAGCCTCACACAACACTGATGAATGTTGCTTGAAACAATCATTCTTCCTCTAGATGAAAGAAAAATAATAAAACAATGAATCATAATTAAAATTAATATAACGAAAAGAAGATTATTAGTGAAAAACCTAGTGATACCATTGTAAATGTAAATATGCAACGAGAAGAATCAGAGGAGACAAAGGATATGGAGCCCCTTTTCCATTCATAGATGACGTGTATGAATGGTATTCCGTTACATTTCATTATTGATAGTGGTATTGAAAATAACTTGATATTCACTTAGGTCATCAAGATATTGAATTTGTTGACAATGCCACCCCCCAACCATACATCATTAGTTTCTTGAGATAGGGATGAGGCCTCCACATTAGAATGTCACATGTCCTATGGCATTAAGCCATTTGATTTATTGTTTGATGTTTTCCCACTTGAATTTTGTAATGTTATTTTGAGATAACCCTATATGTGGAAACAACATGTTGTTTATGGGTCTAGGACTTGTAGTGTAATTGTTACTTTGGGAGGCCAACTCTGCAAATTAGTAAATGTAAACCCAACTACAATAACCTCCTTGATCTTGGAAAATTAGTGCCAAAAGGAAATCTTTCTAACCAAAAAAAAAAAATCATCTTCATGGTTCAGTCAAAAGGTGAATGAAAGTTCAGTGTGACCACCACCACCTAAACATTGTTCTTCTCTACACAACAAAAGTATGTGGACAATATTGTAGAGGAATACAAAATTATCTTCACTTCACCTATAAGGGTGTCTTTGGACTACCATTTCAAACATTTAATTTACTTGATACCTCATGCTCCTTTACCTAATGGCCCAATATAAAGATTCTCCATTCTCAATAATGAGGAAATGAAACGTCAAATTCATGAGCTCATACAAAAGAGCCAAATTTGACCAAGATCTTCACCTTGTGGGAGCCAAATTTTACATGTGTAGAAGCTGGATGGGACATGGAAGGTATGTATTAATTATAGATAACTACAAAAAATCACTAGTAAGGACAAATATCGAATATGCGAGTTTGATGATCTTCTTTACTAGCTTAAGAGTGAAAAGTTATTTAGTAAAATTGATTTGAATTCAAGTTACCACGAGTTCCCAATTGAAAAAATTGATTAATAGAAGACAACCTTCAAGTCTAAATAATTCCTTTTTGAGTGTGGTAATTCCTTTTTTCTTGACTAACATCCCAACAACATTCATGAGGATGATGGAAAATATATTGCATTCATTCAAAAATTCTTTTGTGGTCGTATACTTGCATGACATCGTCATGTTTGGTAAAACGTGGACAAAACATTTGGAACACATTCAATAGATCTTGACCACTCTGCAACAAAAAAATTTATATTCCAATATGGAGAAATACTCATTTAGAACACAAAGAGATGAGTATCTAGGATACATTATGGATGAGCATGGGGTGCATGTAGACCTAGCCAAGATCCAATTCATTTATGACTAGAAAACCTCGACGACTCTATGAGAGCTCCATAGCTTCTTCGAGCTTACCAAATTCTACTATAGATTTTATTCGGGGTTATATCATATCACTTATCCATTAATCCAAGTGACCACGAGTGGAGGTAAAGCTAATTTTTTCTTGTCCAAGTCACAACAAAAATAATTTGAATATTTAAAACACCACCTATACTCGGCACAATTCCTCGCTCTGTCAAATCTACAACATCCAGTTGGAATTGAGGTAGATGCCTCTAAATATGATATCAGTATAGTCCTCACTCGACACAAACATATGTTGGCCTATCAAATCTAGACACGATCTAATACTATTCATAGATATCCCACTTATGATGAAGAGATATACTCCATTATGTAGGCATGATGACAATGGAAGAATTATATTCTAGGAAAGTAAATGATCATCAACACTGATCATGAGCCTCTACAACTCATGCAAACATAGGGAAATTTACATAACAATATCCATTAGAAGTGGTCCATGTACTCTCAATAATTCGAGTTGAACACTAAGTACAAGAAGGTTAGCATAAACCATTTTGGATATTGTCACAATTGGCCTTTGTTTGTGGTGCTAACCACAATTCTTAACTCTTGTGGACACAATACCTCTAAGTGGGCCCAATTGTATGACAATGACCCTTACTTCTATGCTACATATTAGCCACTTGGCATAGGTAAACAAGATCCATAATTTCACCTCGAGGATGCATTTTTGTGCTATATGGACCATCTATGTGTTTCTTCAAGAAATCATGCAAAGATAATTTGGGAGGAACATTATAGTTGGGTGACATGGAACTTCAGTGTGAAGAAGATAGTAGTACTACTTTAAAATTATTTATACTAGAAAAACCTGGACAAGACATGAAAAATTATATCATATCATGCATTAATTATTCTACTAATAAACCTTCCATCAAAAAAAGGGGTTGTATACTCTTGTATCTACCCTCAGCAAGCCTTGGGAGTCCGTCTCCATGGATTGCATGTCAAAGTTTCTCTACACCAAGCATGGTAATGATTTTTTCATTGTGGTTGTTGATTAGTTCTCTAAGATGGCCATTTTGGCACCATGTAAGAAGAGTATCATAGCTGAAGCCACTGTGAAGAAGTTATTTGAGATTTTTTTGTCTACCACAAACCATTATTTTAGATAAGGACAGTATGTTCTATAGTACCTTATGGCCCAACTCGTGGTCTCCAATGGACATCAAGAAGACCAAATCACCCCCAAATAAATGGACAAATAGATGTGGTTGATTGGATGATTGTATATATCTTACACATGTACAACTACAACCATCCAAATACATGGGATGATATCCTTATATGTTGAAC
>JASDQU010736361.1:104596-121714 GCA_032191745.1 Picea mariana | reverse complement strand
CTTAGCATGGCCCTGGAGGGCCCATCTTTTCTTCTTTCATCATCCTTATCTTTTCAGCAGCAGTAGCATCCATCACCATTGGCTTGGTCCTGTATCAAAAAGAGTTCTTGCTCCATGAGGTAATTGGTCCAGGTATCATGGTAAAAGATAAAATCCTAAGAATAAAATCGTAATATGCTTCACCCAGGGATCCCCAAGAAATCAATAAAAGGATTCTCATCAAGAAGCTAGAGGGACCCAAAAGAAAATAATAAAACAAGACCTAGTCATAGGATAGGGAGTCTTATTATGAGCCAACCTACTAGGTCCATGGGTGCCTGGAAGTATGACATTGTCACCAGCTAGTTACCACGCCAGGGCAGTGAATCTTGGTTGCATGACCAAGGGAAAGGGGGTCTCATCACGAGCCAACCTTTCATTTCTATGAAAGTACTTGTGGGTAACGCTGCCACCACTGGTCACCACACCAGGGTAGTGTCCTTTGATTATCTCTTGAACAAAAAGAAAAAGAAAAGCAATAAAAGAATAAAGGCAAGAATGGGCTTGGAAAGAGTGCATCTATGAATGGAACAACTCGCCTTCTACAAAGGCATCCACAGATAACAAATTGCATCCTTGGACCTCACTACACCCACATGCTTGGACTTCCCTTAACCACACCACCCACTCACATGGTTTTGATGAGGTTTTCTTCTAGGAAATCACCTTTTCCGATGGACACTATCCCAATTGAACGTTTTGTTTTTTCCTCCAGATTTGTATAGCAGGCTTGTGTAATGTCTTTGAGCTATTGACATATGTATTATGGATTTTATGCATATGTTTAATAATATTAATGATGAGAGGTGATTGGCATTTCTATGATCCCAGTGACTGATGAGCCCATGGAGGGTGTAGCTTTTGATGTGCAGGACCATTCCTGATGGACAGGTACCATTTGGACTGGTACACATGGGGAGATGATCAGTTTGGAACTCCATGGGGCTAAAGATCCCACCAAATAGATGTTGAGACCCCATCAAGGGGCGGAGAAAGGGTATAGGATGATCATAGAATTTGCACCAGAGAAGGAGAGAATGTTCCATGAGAGGCACCCCGACACTACTTGGCCTAGGGGGGTTGACCCACTTTCAGAGGGACATTAGCTCTAGATGGCCCAGGATGTCACCAGGAGGCTTATGACATCATCATGAGCATGTTGGCAGATGGACAAGGCATTTGGCACTTGTGGCAACTTGGAGGATCCCAATGAGGGCTAACGTCTTGCTTCAGGAGGCCACATTTTCCCTGATAGGGGTTAACGTCACCCTAGAAAGGGGTGATGTCTTACCCTTTTTTCTTGATTAGGGTTTTATTCTAGCATTTAATGTAAAAACAATATTATTTTGGTATTATGGCCTTGTCGACCTTTTCTATGACCTAAAAGGTAAATTAGGTCATTGCTATAATATATATTGAGGATTTTGATCCTCATTTTATCATCATCACTCATTCACTCCATAAGGAGGTCTGAAATTTGCGCCTTATCTTGGGTATTTGGCTGATTTAAGTGAGGTGCACTTGTTGAAGGAAGACGTTTTGGCATTCTTTGGTGTTTCTCTTGAAGGAAGGTGTTACAACTAGGGTTTGCATGGTTATTTCTTGATGAATTGTAAGTATTTTTCTGCAAAACTTCTTAAATGAATGGTTGTAGTCTTATTTTCTTACATATTTTTATAATTTGCTAAATCAAAACCGTAGGTGACAAGCATAGAAGTAGGTCCTTGTCTCATGTCCCCTAATAGAGAAGCTTTCAACCATTGAAGAAGAAGAAGAGAGCCTAGCCATAGCTACACTCCTTTTTCTTCATCTCCTTTGCTAGTCATACCATTTTGAATTCAAGAGGAAGAAGACGTCCCAGACCTAGGTTATCTACACTTAGGGCCATTTTGCTTTTAGGTTTTGATGAAATATCCTTCTTGTAGCAACACTCTCCCTCATTAATCCTTCTTGTCTTGATTTTGTGCTTCATCTAAGCTAACCATTTTTCCAAATTGACCTAAGGAAGGAGGAGAGAGCACAAGGCCTTGCTATAGCAACACCAGAGTGAGCCTCTCTCCCCTAGGGTTTTGATTATGAGGCCCTGCCATAGCAGCACTTCAGAAATCTTCCCTCTAGTCCTTAGATTTCCTCCTTCAACCCTTGTGTCCTTCATTTTGACTCCATTTTACCCTTAAGGCACTAATCTAAAGTCCTCCAGCGTTGAAGTGAAGCTGATCAAACCACTCTCTAAATTCTTTGAAATTCAAACCCTAACCTACTAACCCTAAGTTGCTGACATCATCATTGTATATTTCATCTTTAATGCAACAACATTTTACTTTATGAGCATTTGAATGGTGGTGTAAATCTTTTATTAAATGAAATGTTGATTGGTTACATTGAACTCCACATCGTTCCAATATTTATTGCTGAATTGTTATATATTTTCATTTGCTATTGATAAACATTGACTTCGTTAACATTTATTGCTAAATTTCTTATATTTATTTATCAGATAGGCTTATGAAGTACTAACCCATTGAAATATATCTTGCATATATCTTTTTGATGTTGTTTTGTTCCAGGCAGGTGTTCTTCAATGGGGATTTACTTTATTATCGGTTGTTTAGCCAGGACTTTCTATTTGGGTGGTGACTTGTGAAGGGAGAGAAACCTTATCTTGGTCTTATTAGCCTTTTGCCTCTTCAAAACCATAGGTCACTGAGGACGTCTCCCCTGGGCCTAACCTCCCTAAAGAGAATGAACCTCCCTATCATGGTGACATTGGGTGGGATAGGTTCATGTTACGCCAGTTTGGCCTTAAATCTTATAGCCTTTTTCCTAGCTACAAACTGTGTGATAACACACATAACAACCCCTTTATGAAGGCTCAAGAACAAATATTCTCTCTGCTATAATGTTTTTGGTGAAATTGAAGGTATTGAATGGTTTGTCAAACACTTGTCTCACACAGAACCTAAGGTACGTAATATAATTTGTCACATATTATACGTAAAGGTCAACTTTATTTTTCTGTATTTGTAGTGTCAATTAATGTGTAAATTAAGGATGCAATATTTTTTATTACTATTATTTACATTAACTAGTTTGTTTTTGTGTTGTAGATTGTTAGGTGAATTTTTATTTCCACCGTCAAATAATTTACCTCACACATACCGAGAGATGTGTATCATTATGAAAGTTATTTGAATGGAGTATCACGCTATTGATGTAAGTCTGAATAATCATATTATATATTAGGTAACATATATTATGTAACATAATATATAATACGTAGTATATATTACATATATAATATATGTTACATATATTATATATGTAATATATTAAGTAACATAATATATAATATGTAGTATATATTACATATATAATATATGTAACATATATATAATGTATAATATATATTATATATGTCATATATAATAATATATTATATATGTTAAACATATATTGTATGTAACATAAAATATATGTTACACAATTCCCATCTTGTGTGCGCAAAAGTAAAACTTGATTCTCAGCTAGACCCCTATTTTTGAAACAAAGACCAATCAAAACATTGTCGTGAGGAACAGATGTGCAACGATTTTGCACAAAGGGCACAGAGGATCCATGAGATAGCCTGAGGAGGATATCTACAACATTTTTTCATAGAAGGCATGAAGTATCTGTGAGGCCACTATGCAAGGAGGAGATCTACTTCAAGTTTGCATGTGGGAGAGAACAGAGGATTCGCTAGAGTTATGCGGATGAAACCTATGCGAGAATGGTGATTTTAACCTCTTAATGGTCATATTGATTTGATTCTTATTGCTACGACTCCATATGAAACAGGGTCTCCTCATCACAAGAACTCTCGATAATTTATAAGTGTTCACACTGCACAATTTTCCACTACTAGTAAGTTTTGTCTCTCCTCTTACAAATAGAGGAATTTATTTCACTTCTCATAGTTTTCCACTACTAGTAGGTTTGTCTCTCCTCCTACAATTAGAGGAATTGATTTCACTTATTTTTGGTGCTATACCCTAAATATTTGATCATGATAACCGATAGGAATTGTAGTGATTAAATATTCAAAAAATTGGTGGTTTTGTCTTATTTCTTTATTGGCAATATGAGTATGAAAATGAAACAGCTGATATGCTTAAATTCCGATTTCATTTTTTTTTTCAATATAAATTTAAATTTTAAATATATATTTAAAATATATATATATATATAATTAGAGTTCTAATTCCTTGATTCCTACTTTTCGGAGGAGTGTTGCACTCGCACCAGATTCTTGTGTTGATTCCAATCGCACCCACGGTCTGTGTAACTTTTCATATGAATACTAAACTAAAATTCATACTACAATATTAACAAACATATCCATATTTTTGGATATATTATAAAGTCCATTCTTCGTTTTACACTTGTATGACCTGCGAAATGGACTTGAGCGAAATGGACTTGAGTTGATGCATGAAACTGCAGTCATTGGCCATGTCATACTTAACATTTGAAACAAGTAAGAATACATGAAACGATACCAGACCAAACCTTAGATAAAAGTAAGAATACAATACTAAGCCTTAAATGGAAATTCAATACAAGATCTATTTTATCCAGTTTGGAACCTACGAGTGTTTTATCTTGATTGTGGTCTTTTGTCAAAAACTGGGAAATTTCCTTTAAACAATACTTCTATTTTGATGTGGATGAGGTTGTTTAACTAACTCGCAACCATATAAAAAAATAAATCTACTTCTCTACAAACCTCTCCTCTTTTTATGAAACTATGCTTGAATGCAGTCAACTATTTATCATGTTGGAATCTTATAACTATTTTCTTAATATGCACCAAGCGCTAGAAGAAAATATGAAGAGGAAGAGTAAACTTCTTTCCCAAGCTCTTGCACACATGATAATGCTTCTTCTAATGTATTTTTTTAAAACACTGAGGGATATTTTAATGCCACAAGTTGTTCATCAAGAGGTTGAGAGGAATGCAACACCCGTCTTTGTGTGCTTGTTTTGTTAGAATCAATTAGTTAGGATGTGAGGACAATTATTATGATCCCACTTATATGTTTGACCAAACCATTGACTTCTCCACTCATCCTTGTCATCAATCTATCACCTTTCACAAGTGAAACCTCATCATCTTTAAAACCAATCAGTGGATGCAACCTCCAAATTCACTTTCAACCCATTTGTATTATATGTTTGAATTGGATTTGTGCAATGCTCTATAATTGCATTTGTAAAATCTTGATTTGCATGTGAATCACACAAAGGTTGTGAGTGAAACTAACCCTATTTCCTCCTTTCACCATGAATAAGAGTGATTTCATCTAATTAATCAATCAAATTCCCTTTGGTGATGACATTTTTGACAATAAGATTCTTGAAACTAGTCATTGTATCCCTATTGTGCTTAATCAATATCCAAGTGAGTTTCAAGGTGAACCAAAAATATGCACATCTAGGCCAATAGAGAGTTATGATATTTACATTGGTGAGCATTCCAGTTTTGTATAATAGGTGTGGAGTGATGCCATGATGGAGGGGAGTGTTTTTTAGGAGGCATTTCTAGAACCTTGTGTGGGATTGGGGATTGATTCCAAGATTTCACTAGACTTGGATTTGTAGGTTACAACTACAATTGAAGTAGAAAGGGACAAGACTAGTGTTGGAGAAAACACTTTCCTTTCAAAGAGGGAGTGTTAGCTTTTGGTTTCTCTGAAAGTGTTTTCCCCTAGTTGAGCAGTTCATATGATGTGGAGGGATTGTGGTCTCCTATCCCCTTCACTTTATTTTGGTTGATTTACATTTGGAGAACCTAGTGAGTGCATAATACCTTGGGATTAGTGCTAGAGAGGTGCACTTTGTGATGTGGTAGTTTGATATATTTTACAAGAGAACACTTATTGAGATATTATATGGGGCCTCTATCCCACCCATATCAAAATTGGAGGAGGATCAATTTACCCATGTCCTCTTAATTTAATGGTGTCATTGTCATCACCATAACCAACATTGTCGTTGTCGTCATCATCATCGATTTTAATTGAAACCTTCAATTGTCTATCCCTCAAGAGATTTTAGCTCCCAGATTATGCTGTGGTTCGTCCTATGGTTAGTAAATTAATTAAAACATTTAGTATTCTCATCACCGATGCCAAACCAAGCAACTCAAATTTTTACCCTCCATTCAACTTCTTGGTCATGAGGAAAAGTTTTGTCCTTTTAGATTTCAAATCTACTAGACTTTGCAACTCTTCATTAAGGAAAACTCCACTTGAATTATTATTCTATAAATTAAAAATAGCCTTCTCTCTCCCCTTAAGTATGTTATCTCTATTTTTGGATATATCAGTAGACCAATAGGTCACATTTTTCTTGAGATATTTCAATATGTTTGCAAACTGTCTATTGGCCAAAAAACCCATACCAACTCCATGTGCTTTCCACTCTCTTCTAACTAATTCATTGAATTTTTCCTCCACTAACCAAATCATATTAAAATTAAAAGGACTTGAGGGTTTCTCATCCACCTTCTCAACTTGTATAAATATGGGGTTGTAATCAGAGCCACCAACAGATTCCACCCAAGAACTATATTTGTCAACTTTGTGTAGTAACTCCTCTGCAACCAAATGTTAATCCAATATTTTGGATACACTAGTGTAACACCCTGTCTCCCCTAGTCTATAAAAATAACTATATTGGCCAAGAACTATAGCAAACTCAAAGATGTGAATGTTTGATTTGACGGACCTTTGCATAAAAGGTCGATGAATGTAAATTATATAATGAATATGTGTTGTATAACTGCTGAGAAGGGGATGTGCTAAAAGAGACCACAATGGCTAATGAGAGGTGGTGGAAGGGACCTAGAATGGTTGTGTTAACTTCCATCGAGCCAGTACCGTATTGGTTTATACTTGCTCACCAACCAAAGCAGCTCTCTAATCCTGGAATGGATTTCCCATAAGATTGGTAGGTGGGGAGGCTCCTCAAGAGTTAATGAAGGGATGGAGGTGAACCGCCCATCCGTAACAACCCTCAGACCTGACCATGGACCGTGGAATTCATGCCACATGCAACCTTGCAGACAGAAATTGGCAAGAGAGGAAATGTGGTAAGGAGGAGAGCAGTGAGCACGACAGGGTATTGCGAAAGAGACTGGAGAAACCCTGGAAACGCAGGTAGCTATGAATACCAGGAGAAGGAGAGTAACATTCATCTTGGATTATTTTCCGGCATTAGGAGAAGGAGAGTAACATTCGTCCTTGATTTCTATTGAACTGGAAGCAGGAGACTGAACCTCGAAGCATCATGGTCTAGCTCAGGGGTGGCTAGTGGTAAATCTATTTGGAATCACTGAGCCTACGGTTGGGTGGAAATGAGCACCCCTCTCAGTAGTTGCATCACACCTGGAAGATATGATAAGTGTTTTATACCTTGTATTTTGAAATGAATATCATGAATACATGCTTATGTTTATATACCCATAATAATTTCTGTGTAGAATGATTGCCTCGTGTTTTAAACTAGAAATAATGGATGTATGTGTACGCTTACATGCCATCGTTGGCTTTTGTACAAATGATTAAGTTTGAGGCATGAGTTTGCTCCACCAAGAATTGTCTTGTTTGATCAACTCTCGCAATGTTCCTAGAAAGCCCCTCGAGAGTACTCTTCTCTAGGGATTACACCATAAACCTTGGAACCATTATGAACCTTTACCCAGAGACTCGACTAAGATTAGGGACGATTTCCCAAGAACCGTCTGAAGGTTCATGTGATCTGGGTCTGGAAACCTTATGCAAGGAAGGATAACTCTCTAAGGTCTCAGAGTTGTGGGAGTTTGAAGCCCCGAGAGGTTGAATTTCGTGACTCAAGCTCAGAAGGGATAGTGGGCCCAATTATAGAAAGAGAGAATACCCTATCATTTGGTAGACGAATGGTCAAAATCCTTTCAAGAATACCCCAAATCTGTCAAGACTGATGGATCTAGAGAAGGAGCGTAGGCGTTAACACCTCACCCCTTTGAGCCTTCACAGGTAGCAATGGGATCTAGGACCGTAGATCCAAGGATCTAACGGAGCCCTAATGACCATCGATCTTAGCCTTTGTATAGGTAGGAGAGTAGAATTTCCCTGACTCACAACTTGGTGTGGTCAAGGGTAGGACTGCATGAACTCAAGATTCATGAGATCGCAACATAATCATGGTTGTTGGATCCAAGGCACGGGAGAACTGTTGGATCAGAACTTTCATGGTTATCACATATCGGGGGTTTGGAACTTGAGGGAGTTTCTTTTCGATTGTAGAAGTCATGAAGTGCCGAGTGCCGAGGGCTCATGCAAACACGTGACCCATCCTTAAGTGGGGACTGTGTGGTTGACAGGTGGCTTAACAACAAGTGCCCAAAGAAAGGTTGGAACGGGTGACAGGTGATGGACACATGTCGCCTGGGAAGGAGTCAACCCATTGTTGACTTATCATATCTCGGGAACTCGCGAAGGAAGAGCATGAGGGATCAACACTCCAACTCATGAAGTTGCGAGATGTGAGTAGCACTAGTATTTAGCCTAGGGAACGGGTGACCGGTGGTGGACATGTGTCACATCGGGAAAGAGTCAACCCACTGTGGACTTATCATGGCTCAGGATTTCGTAGGATGAAGAAGCTGTACCTTGATCTCTAAGGCCGCAAAACGCTGAGAGCCGAGGTCTCGTGCAATGGGAAATGGTGACACAGCTCATGAGCAGAGTATAGCGGGGTTGACTAGTGGCATGTGCACGTCGCTTTGGCAGAGTCCACACAACATTGACCTCTTGCGTCTCGGGGATTCAAGAAGGAGGAGCACGAGAGCTGAACACCTCAACTGGTGAGGTTGCAAGGGGTGCTAGTGTTTGGCCTAGCCTACGGTTACCTGTAGCAAGCACTAGTGAGGAGGGAGCCATACCCGTATAGCATCTCGGGTATTGATGTTTGGAGAAAGGGGAGTCGAGAGCCTTGATTCCCGACTCGCGAGTTACAAAAGGCACTTGCACTAAGGCCAACTTGTGGTCATTTAGAGGAGGATAAGGAAAGAGAGGGTCTGTGCTAGGCCCCATAGAAGTCTCAAGGATTCTATTCCTTGAAGAAAAAGATGAAAAATTCAAGTTGTTGTAGTGGGTTTGTGACAAATTGGTATCAGAGCATGGTTACAACACTTGGCCTACTTGGGCTCATGAACGAGTTGCGCAGAAACTCCATTTGAAGTACTCTTAAAAGGAGTAACCCTCTATCTTAACCCCCTTTAGCAAAATCCAAAGTTAAGAATGAAAATTCATATTGTGTGTATGCATTTGAAAAATATGAATTATGTGTTGATTGTGAATGAATATAATGTTGATGAGCAATAACTATTTTTCTTGCACAACAAGTGGATTATCAACCACGGGAAATTGCAAACGCATAGAATGGTGACGCACCACGAAGTGGGGCATGGCTCCCATAATAGAGATGAAGATTCTGATGAAAGGAGAGCAGTAGAGACCCCTCCCGATCTAGATGAGACTGTGAGAAGCCTCATGGTCGAACTACAGAGTTTCAAGGCCGACAACAAGAGGTTGATAAAAGAGCAAGAGAAGTAGACGGAAATTAATGTAGTCTTGCTGCAGAGTTTTTTCGACATACAAAGACCATTGCAGCATGAACCTGACACCAGTCGTGCGGACCGACGACAGACAAAGAAAAGTCAAATTCCACCTAAGATACGGAAAAGTGGTCTTTTAAGTGGCCACACTGGGAAGAGCACCTCGAGAAAGGCCCACGCCAGAGATAAGGGACAAGCGTCGGACGATTCCTCTAGAAAGGAAACTGACGACTCGGAGGGATCTTCTAGTAGCAGAACTAGTTCTTATTCCTGAAAAAAACATAACAAGCGAAAGCCTTCCAAAAGTCAAAATCTTGAAGAATTCAAGAAGGCCAAACCACACTCTTTCAATGGTGAAATAAAGAAATGGGAGGAAGTGGAGGCCTGGCTGCTTGGACTAAAGAAGCATTTTAGAGTCCATGACTTCTCAGAAAATTTGAAGGCCCGAGTAGCCACTTTCAACTTGAATGGAAAGGCTTCCATTTGGTGGGAAGACCTTAAGAATGTAAAAGGGATTCACAAAGAGGACCTATCTTGGCAACGGTTTGAGAAATACTTCAGAAAGAAGTATCTGTCGAAAAAGCATTTCGACGAAAAGACTAAATAATTCTATGAACTCAAACTGGGGCAACGCACCATAGAGGAATATGTCAGCAGATTCCTCGAATTGCTAAGGTACGTACCCTATATAAAAGAAGAGAAGGAAAAGGTGCAACAATTCATCAGTGGACTACCTAAGGACGATCAGAACAGGATTGAGTTTGATGAGATAAAGACCCTAGAAGACACTATCCAAAAGGCTAGATATTTTTACGAACAATTGGGGCATCGGACAGAACCTCGTGAAAACTGGAAACCGAAGAATAGTTCGGGATTCCAGAAAAAGGGGTTTAAATCCCCAAGATTTAAAAACTATAAGAAGGACTCAAGGATGAGCTTCCCAACCTGAAGTGTACACCATCATAATTTCCCCTCCCAGAGTAGAAATAAACCTTCTGGATCTACCCCAGGAAAGATTGATAACCCAAAGAGAGAACCCTTGAAAAGTTGGGGTTGTGGAGAAGAACATCTACTGAGGGACTGCCTGCACCGACAATAGAACAATCGTAAAATTTACAATGTTCAAGAAGCTACCACCATCAATGACGTGGCCAGGAGTGTGCCACAAATTTATGCAGCCTTGGATAATAAACAAGTTGACCACCAAGCTTCAGCGGTGGAGATGGAAGGTATGATCACCAACCATCTAGTGTCTATTCTAATTGACCCTGGTTCAAATTTGAGTTATATAGCCCCTAAGTCTGTTGATAAGTGTAAATTATAGCCACATAAACACACCAAGCCATGGTTCGTACAGTTAGCCACTGGCACCAAAAGAAAGGTAGCGAAGGTCATACCAGCTTGCCAATTCACTATGGGTGAATTCCCCACCCAAGCAACCCTTAACATACTACCCATAGGATCATATGACCTGTTGATTGGAATGGACTGGCTAGCCACATATAAAGCCAGACTGGACTATTACCATAAAACTTTATAATGTTTAGGTGAAGAAGGAAGAAGGATAACCCTTCGAGGGATCCAAAAACCTGTCTCGGTGAGACAAATATCATCCCTTCAAATGAGAAAGTATTGCAAAAAGGGATGTCTACTTTATGCGATACAGGTGTTGGAATTAGTTGAAGATGACAAACCAAGCCTCAAAGACCACCCCACACTAAGAGAATATAGAGATGTANCCCTTAACATACTACCCATAGGATCATATGACCTGTTGATTGGAATGGACTGGCTAGCCACATATAAAGTTAGACTGGACTGTTACCATAAAAATTTAGAATGTGTAGGTAAAGAAGGAAGAAGGATAACCCTTCGAGGGATCCAAAAACCTGTCTTGGTGAGATGAATATCAGCCCTTCAAATGAGAAAGTATTGTAGAAAGGGATGTCTACTTTATGCGATACGTGTTGGAATCAATTGAAGATGAAAAACCAAGCCTCGAAAACCACCCCACACTAAGAGAATATAGAGATGTATTTTCGGAAGAGGTACCGGGTCTACCTTCGAGAAGGGACATTGAATTCTCGATAGAACTTGCACTGGGAGCGGTGCCAGTGTCTAGGAAACCCTACAGGATGAGCACACCCGAGCTAGTTGAGCTTAAATTACAACTAAAAGAAATGATGGACAAAGGCTATATCTGGCCTAGCATGTCTCCATGGGGAGCACCAGTTCTATTTGTAAAGAAGAAAGATGGTACCCTCTGACTGTGCATAGATTATAGACAACTTAGTAAGGTAACCATAAAGAACAAGTACCCCTTACCCAGAATCGATGACCTGTTAGATCAATTGGGAGATGCTTCCATCTTCTCAAAGATTGAATTGAGAACTGGATACCATCAAGTCTGAATTAGGGGTGAAGACATCCACAAAACTACCTTCAGGACGAGATATGGTCACTATGAGTTTGTGGTAGTACCATTTGGATTAACCAATGCCCCTGCCACTTTTATGTGCTTAATGAACAATGCACTCAACAAATTCCTAGAAAAATTTGTACTGGTTTTTATTGACGATATATTAATTTACTTCAAGAATAGAGAGTAACATGAGGAACATCTTAGACTTGTGCTTCAAGTATCAAGAGAACATCAGCTCTATGCCAAATTTAGCAAGTGTGACTTTTTCCAGAAGCAAATACTTTACTTGGGCCATGTCATATCTGAAGAAGGAGTAGCAGTAGACCCTGACAAGACTAGTTCTATCATGGAGTGGCCTACCCCAAAGGACGTTTCAGATATCAGATCCTTTATGGGCTTAGAAATATACTATAGGAGATTTATAAAAGGATTCTCCAAGATTGGTTGTCTAATCACTGCCCTCCAGAAGAAGGGAGCTAAATTTAGGTGGACACAAGAATGTGAAGAAAGATTTCAATCCCTAAAACATCTACTGACCCATGCACCCATGTTGAAGATCGTTGATCCTGAAAATGACTTCCTCATCTGCATAGATGTTTGCAAGGAAGGGCTCGGAGGAGTCCTTATGCAAGGAGGAAGTGTAGTCTTCTATGAATCCTGAAAATTGAATGAGCATGAAGTCAACTATGTGACCCATGACTTAGAACTGGCCGCCATAGTGCACGCCTTAAAAATGTAGAGGCATTACTTCCTGGGAAGGAAATTTGTACTTATGACAGACCACTGTAGATTGTGATATCTATTTGACCAACCAAAACTCAATGCTAGACAAGCTAGGTGGATGGCCCTTCTTAGTGAGTTTGATTTCCAAATCAAACATATCAAGGGAAAGGAAAATAAGGTGGTCGATGCTCTTAGCAGAAGTATGAAAACAATTCATCTGGAAGCGGTGAGCACCTGTGAGATGAATGTCAAGGAAAGAGTCAAGAATGCATAAGAAACAAACACATTCTTTTAGACCGTGACCTCATACCTGGAGCAAGAACCCACAGGAATAAAGTATGAAGGCTACTAGATGATAGATGGAGGTCTGCTAACTTACAAAAATAGATTTTATATTCTAGAATGTGATGACTTGAAGAGGTTCATAATGGATGAACTACATAAAAGACCATATATTGGTCATCCCAGATACCATAAGATGATCACAGCCACCAGGAAACAATTCTATTGGCCTGGATTGAAGGAATACATAGCTGAGTACTTAGCCAAATGCATAGAATGCCAACAGGTTAAAGTAGAACATTGACACCCAACAGGATTATTACAACCTCTACCAATCCCAGAATGGAAGTGGGAAACCATTTCCATGGACTTCATCATCGGATTACCAACATTGACCAAAAAAAATGACGCCATCATGGTAGTGGTGGATAAATTGAGAAAGTCCGCCCATTTTATCCCCGTCAATTCGACTTGCAAGGTAATAGATATCGACAACATATTCATGAAGGAGATAATCAGACTACATGGTATGCCTAAAGAGATCATGTCTGACAGAGACACGAAATTTACTTCCAATTTTTGGAAATTCTTGATGGCTGGTCTAGAGACCAAATTACTATTTAGCACCACCTATCATCCTCAAACTGATGGACAGACGGAAAGAGTGAACCAAATATTGGAAGACATGCTAAGAATGCATGTAATGCATCAACCCAAGAAGTGGGAAGATTTCCTGCCACTGGTGGAATTCACCTACAACAATGGATACCAAGAATCCTTGAAGATGAGCCCTTTTGAAGTTCTCTATGGTAGACCGTGCAATACTCCAGTCAGTTGGAGTAATCCTATGAAAATAGTTACTATTGGACCTGACATGTTGAAAGAAATGGAACAACAAGTGACTCAGATAAAACAAGATCTAAAGGTCGCTCAGAACAGACAGAAAAGTTACGCCGACCGAAAGAGAACTCCAAGAGAATTCAAGACAGGGGACCATGTATATCTCAGAGTTAGGCCCAGGAAGAGTTCTTTGAGGATGGGAGCTTGTGCCAAGTTGGCACCTTGGTATTTTGGACCCTTTGAAGTTCTAGATAGAGTGGGAACTGTAGCCTATAGGCTAGCATTTCCTCCCACAGTAAAAGCACATAACGTTTTCCATGTTTCATTATTGAAGAGATATGTACATGATTCTAATCATATAATTGACTGGTCTGTGATCCAGGTGGAACCGAAGGGAGAATTCCTTCCAGAACCTCAATGCATACTGGACAGAAAGGAAACCTCATATAGGAACCGAACCATTTCATAGGTCAAGGTGCAGTGGAAACATTTTGGCCTAGATGAGGCTACGTGGGAAATGGAAGATGCCATGAAACAGGCATATCTGATTTTGTTTACTTCTGTACATACACGTCATGTTGATAGATAGAACATCGAGGATGATGTTCCTTTAAGGGGGAGGGAATCGTAACACCCCGTTTCCCCCAGTCTGTAAAAATAACTATATTGGCCAAGAACTATGGAAAACTCAAAGATGTGAATGTTTGACTTGACAAACCTTTGTATAAAAGGTCGATGAATGTAAATTATGTTATGAATATGTGTTGCATGACTGTTGGGAAGGGGATGTGCTAAAAGAGACCATGATGGATAATGAGAGGTGGTGGAAGGGACCTGGAATGGTTGCGTTAACTTCCACCGAGCCAGTACTGTACTGGTTTATACTTGCTCACAAACCAAAGTAGCTCTCTGATCATGGAATGGATTTCCCGTCAGATTGGTAGGTGGGGAGGCTACTCAAGATTTAAATGAGGGGATGGGGGTGAAATTCCCAGTAGTAATAGCCCTCATACCTGACCATGGATGGTGGAATTCGCGCCACACGCAACCTTGCAGACATAAATTGGTGAGAGAGGAAATGTGGTAGGAGAGAGAGAGGTGCACGCGACGGGGATCGCGAAAGAGACTAGAGAAACCCTGGAAATACAAGGAGTTATAAATACCAGGAGAAGGAGATTAAACTTCATCTTGGATTATTTTCTTGCATCAGGAGAAGGAGAGTAACCTTCGTCCTTGATTTCTATTGAGATGGAAGTAGGAGACTGAACCTCAAAGCATCGTGGTCTAGCTCGGGGGTGGCTAGTGGTAAATCCGTTTGGAGTCACTGAGCCTATGGTTGGGTGGAAACAAACACCCCTCTCAGTAGTTGCATCACACCTAGTAGATTTGATAAGTGTTTTATACCTTGTATTTTGAACTGAAAATCATGAATGCATGCTTGTGTTTATATGCCCATAATAATTTCTATGTAGAATGATTACCTGGTGTTTTAAACTGGAAATAATGGATGCATGTGTATGCTTATATGTCATCGTTGGTTTCTGTACAAATGGTTAAGTCTGGGGCTGGAAGGGTATCTCTCTAAGGTATCGGAGTCATGGGAGTTTGAAGCCCTGAGAAGTTGAATTTTATGATTCAATCTCAGAAGGGATAGCGAGCCCAATTATAGAAAGAGAGAATACCCTATCATTCAGTTGACAAACGGTCAGAATCCTTTTGGGAATACCCCAGATCTATTGAGACCGATGGATATAGAGGAGGAGTGCAGGCGTTAACACCTTGACCCTTTCATCCTTCGGATGTAGCGATGGGATCCCGGACCGTAGATCCAAGGATCTGACGGAGCCCTATTGACCGTCAATCTTAGCCTTTGTATAGGTAGGAGAGTAGCATTTCGTTGACTCGCGACTTGGAGTGGTCAAGGGTAGGGCTACATGAACTCATGATTCATGAGATCATGACATGATCGTCACTATTGGATCCAAGGCACGGGAGAACCGTTGGATCATAACCTTCGTGGGTATCGCCTATCGGGGGTTCGGAACTTGAGAGAGTTTATCTTCAATTGTAGAAGTCATGAAGTGTCGAGTGCTGAGGGCTCGTGTAAACACGTAATCCATCTGTAAATGGGGACCACGTGGTTAACAAGTGGCGTAATGACAAGCACCCAGAGAAAGGTGGGAACGGGTGACGGGTGATGGACACATGTCGCCTGGGAAGGAGTCAACCCATTGTTGACTTATTGTATCTTGGGAACTCGTGAAGGAGGAGCATGAGGGCTCAACACTCCAACTCGCGAAGTCGCAAGATGTGAGTAGCGCTAATATTTAGTCTAGGAAGTGGGTAACTGGTGGTGGACATGTGTCACACTAGGAAAGAGTCAACCCACTGTTGACTTATCATGGCTCGGGGTTTCACAGGATGAAGAATCTACACCTTGATCGCTAAGGTTGTGAAACGCTGAGAGCTGAGGTCTCATGTGATGGGCAGTGACAACACATCTCGTGAGTAGAGTATAGCAGGGTTGAAAAGTGGCGTGTGCGCCTCATTTTGGCAGATTCCACACAACATTGACCTATCGCGTCTCAGGGATTTGCGAAGAAGGAGCACGAGAGCTCAACACCTAAACTGGTGAGGTTGCGAGTGGTGCTAGTGTTTGGCCTAGCCTACGGTTACATGTAGTAGGTGCTAGTGAGGAGGGAGCCATACCAGTATAGAATCTCGGGTATCGTTGTTTGGAGAAAGGGGATTCGAAAGTCTTGATTCCCGACTCGCGAGTTGCAAAAGGCGCTTGCGCTAAGGCCAACTTGTGGTCGTTTGGAGGAGGATAAGGAAAGAGAGGGTCTGCGCTAGGCCCCATAGAAGTCTCAAGGATTCTGTTCCTCGAAGAAAAAGATGAAAAATCTAAGTTGTTGTAGTGGGTGTGTGACAAAGTGTTTTTCTCCTAGAGAGAGTCCAACACCATATACGAAGCTGTTAAGAACCAAACATCAATATAGCATAGAAAAACCTCAGGAAAAGTACTCAACGCCTTGAAGAAGAGATAATTTCAGATAATAAGCCTCTTCGAGGGGGAAACCTCCTTTTACCCCACTTAAATGTTCAAGTACCAGATGATTCAAAATGAAAATGTCTCCTTGGTATATATAGGAGACTAGGAGGTTTAATGGCC
>JASDQU010736361.1:87125-102390 GCA_032191745.1 Picea mariana | reverse complement strand
CCTGGGGGATTGGTGCCATATCCAAGAGCTGGACTACGAGCAGATCCCCTTTAAATGCCTCAGATGCCATGAATACGGTCATTTCGCAAAAAGCTGTCCCAAAGTCTCTCAGGAACCGGGACCAGTCAAAGAAGATGACTTTCAGCCAGTATCGAACCGACGAAGGCACCCAAGGTGAAAGGATCTGACTCCCCAGGCTCCAACGGCCACTCATCCAACAGCGACAACTCTAGAAAACAACAACAACTTTGATGCGTTGAAGGATGATGAAGCCCCAGTTCTCGAAGCAACAGAAGAGAAGGAAGACCCATCGGCAATCGAAAGTCTTCCGGTCTCCACCCCCCCAGGCCCGGTAGCAGAGAGAGATTTTCGGGCTCCAGTCCCGGACCCCTCTGCCTCGGCAGGTCTGACTGTTTCAGTCCCATCTCGCGATTCCGTGGAAACTTCTGAATCTGATGACATTTCAGTACCGTCTCCTCCCCTTACCCGAGGACGAAAGACCAACAAAGCACGCAGAGAAAAGGAGGCGGCCTCCAACAGTTCGTCAGGCTCTCAGAAAAAGCTGGACCCCTTCATTAAGAGGAAAATCCAACCCCCCTCTGGTTAATGTATTGCTTCTATCTTCTATTATGCTCACAGTTTGTGAGAATTTATACATGTATGCAAGATTTGTCATTTTTTCGAATTAGCTCAAGAAGCAGATGGGATTGGTTTCCCAAGGCATTCATAAGAAGGTTGGCAGCACTGTTAGAGGTCACCAACCTTCTTCAAAGTTGTAACCTTCTGATTCAGGCATGCCAGAATGCCGCCTAATACAACATAATCATCCCTGTTAAAAAAAAAAAAAAAAGTCCTAGGTGCATTAAAAGTCCTTTGTTTTTTTATACTTGATCTGTTTCCAATTAAAAAAAAATTGTCGGAATACGACGTGTAGTTATTTTTGTTATCAACCATTGAAATAAGGTGATTACCCTTTCCATGTACTCGTGATTGTTATTATTACTCAAAACATGGGTTAACATATGTCAAAACAAGTTGAAGCGGGGCCTCTTCATAACACTATGAACAGTTCATGACCATAAGGTCTAAAGTAACTCTAGTCTACAAGTTCTTATTTGTATTAGGGTACCCACCAAAGTATTTCACTGGAGTCCCATATTCAAATAGACATGGTGCTCTCTTCCTCACATCCAACTGAAATGGTACTTTAAACTTCATTATGACCATTCCAAAAAATCCATCTAATTCTCTTTATTCTAACCCTTTATAATTCTATGTATAGAAAGAACTATTAAAACATTGGTATTAGATGAAACCCATTATTATAAGGTTTTTATATCCAAGGAAATGTATTATTTGGTTTGAGTTTACCAGAGAAAAAATAATCGTGTGTATTACTTGAAGGGTTTACCCTTGGTCACATACGATCTCCTTGCAACGTCCATACCCTAACTGAATGCGCATCTTAACTGTCATAGTGATGGACGTCCTCGTTGGTTTTGGATTCCATAGTAGTTGGCGAGTCTTGTCACACACCACTGAAAAACGACAGGGTCACCGAAGTACATATTCTAACACTCGAGTTAGAAACTTACCTGGCGTGACATGTCACCACCCTAAAGCTTATTGTCCATCGTGGAAGCCATACGGTTTCATGACAAGGATTCACACTAACAGTGTTAGTGGGATCGATTCAAAGCGTAGTTAATACATGTCTGTAAATGCCATTGAATTTATCTGGTTCATAGTTATGGGGTTTTCTACATTGTACATGTTCTAAAAATAGCATGACCAATGTGGATACACTATGCATGCATTTTCACATGGCTTGTGTACCCAACACATCTATTTTCCATTGCTTCGTGATGCGGGAGTCACTTAGGTGACTAACGTTCCATTTTCTTTGGCTCTTATGCATTTTTCCCAAAATGTCCAATGTTAGCCTTTGGAACATTGCTTTGCATGTAACCACCAACAATGAGGGGATTCTACTCTATGTATGGAAAGAAAATGTTATGTGTGCGTCTGGTTTCCTCCTTCATCAGGTAAGATCAAAAATCCTGATTGCTTGCACTAACTGTAGCATATAAGGGAGTCAGTCACATCTTAAGTTGTCTCTGTAACTAGTTTTTATTTTACTGTTGTTGGTTGAGAACCTCCCTTCTCGTTAATCTTAACTCTCTGGAATATTTCCATCTTAGATATGGTTAGATATGTAAGTTCTACCATGGTGTTGTCTTATGGATTTATATCTTCCGTGAGGGTAGCCATTCACTTCTCCAATATTTCGTTATCTTGTAAGCCTTCTACACAAGCGGTTTTAAATTATTAATTCAGGGATTGTCCCAAAATGTGTTAGGGTTTTTTCAACAAGAAATTACCCCAGACATTCTTTGATGTGTAGCCTTGTATTTATTTGGGGTTACTCACGACATACCTATCATTGAAAATCTTGTGGTTAAACCCTATTACAGTGACCCTAAAATTCAACAGAGAGTATTCCTGTAGAATAATGATATGCTAAAGTTCTTTGTTATAACCCATATTTCTATTCACGAGGGTTTTTCGTCAAGGCCAGGACTCGATCCTCGTTGCTTAAACTCACCCTTTTAATTGGTTGTTCAGCTAGTTTGTTCTATGTAGATATGGGTTGCATTTTTTCCTTAATTACTCTGTTTGGTTTAGCATTAAGTCTTCGAGCTATCGACTCTTGTATCCAACTCACTGTGTAAATTTTGCATTCTCGTATTTAAATTTGTGAAGTCGTAAATCAATACTTGTAGTTGCGGTGAGGATTTCTTTACTATTGTGTAGGGTTTTGTTTTAATAAAAAATAACTCTATTTACCCTAGCCGTATTTGCACATGAATAGATACAAATTTAAGGCTTCCATCATGTATACTCATTCCAAAGTCTTAGATATATTCAAGGATTTACCCTTATTCTCTTTTATGGAAATTTAGATGTCTATTCGTTACATTTCATTTTAATTCACGTCAAGGAAAAAGAACATTATTTATCCAGAACATTGTCCGTGATTGCATTTTCTTTTAACTTCAAGAAATAGGTTTAGTTAATTTATAAGAACAATATCGTAACCCTATATGTGATCCACATCGGGCAAATTGTGGATCATGGTTTATACTGTGCGTTCTTTAAAGTTCCAGTTATGCTAAATATATGTTACATGTCTAATAATGTTTTAATCGTTTGATACATTCTGAGAAACCGATTATTATATTTGGTTACAAGGCTAATGATGGGACCCCTATTTCTATTGCGAGGGTACCCATAACTCAATTCAAAGCCCACTCCTCCCCTTCGGGCTATGGACTGTTCTCTTAGCACTACTGAAGGAGAAAGAACAACCTACGCCAACCTCAAGCTAAGTATTGAACTCTTGTTGTTTACTTAATAATATGTTTCCTGATTTGTTTCTGCATGTTGCTTGCTCTTTCATATTTAATTTCCGTTGTTTACTAGTTCTCGAAAATAATTTTGTTTCAATTAATTCTTTGACTTTTCATAATCCTATTTACTAATTCTTGTTATCCCTTGCAGGACCTGTATCTTTCGCGGTTAATAGATCTGGCTATCGTCAAGCTTAGAAAAGGTATTCGAGTTCCGATTTCTAGTATTTTAAATTGTTCAAGGATTCGGGTTTCGTTAAGTGGTACTGGATTCTTGCCCAAGTTATTCGGTTGTAAAGAAGAGTAAATCAAAACCTCTGGCTATACAGTCTTACAGATCATTCATTATCTTAATAAAAATTTACAAACTTTCCTACAATTCAAACGACAATGTTATATAGTGAGAAGACTCTATATTATGTGTTATGTGACACTAGAGCTTTGTTTATTGATTTTTCTATGGCATACAACACTGTGAATTTATGTATTTGGTGCATTCCTATCAATAGAATCTTAGTTGAAATCTCATGTGATCCCATATCCAAATATTTATGTATATTAGATGGATGTGTAGTTCTAAAACTATGTATAGGAAGCAACATATATGTATATATGTATTTTCTAATTCTGGTATCGATTCCAAACTTTGTTTGTGATTGTACAGATTTAAAATATTCTTTAAGCAAATATCTATACACTTACATATATATATATATATATATATATATAGTATAGGATTTTGCTTATCACGGTAATACCTTTGTTCTATTAGATTTATTGCAACATGTAAAATACATACAGGCATTCTTATAGATCTGTACTTTGGTTATTTAACCTGTAGAATTCTGTAATAAATCCTTATGCAGGTTTATACTTGAGTCTGCATTCATGCTTATACAAAATATTTCTAATATCAACAACACAATCGAACTGATATTTGTTTCCTATTGCAGATTCAGAGGGTATCTCATTTGAATAATAAACTTTTACACATATATCAACAACTATCACACACAATAGTTTTCTTAGCTCTACTCACTGGATAAATTCAAACTATAAACGAAAACTCATTCTAAAATCCATTTCATTTTATCATCCATTAACCAATCAAAACAATTCAACAAGGGATAAGTAGATGTACCTATCCAAACAAGGTTTTGGGACAATAAATGGAACAACCAAGTTCCACCCAACCATAGAACAGAATAATAGATCTACATGCTTTATTCACCCCCTAGCCTTACCATGAATCCATGAGGGCAAACCCCGAAGCTCCTCTTTCGCTATAGTCCTCTTTCAGATCAGAAAATTCTCCTTGCCTCCATTTTTGCATAAACCATAAAAAATCAACATTTACTTAGCACAATTCATAGATACATTCATGAATACTTATCTATATTGAAATTGTCCATCAATTAGATATAGAAGAAATATGTTCAACCAAATCATAGCCTCCCTGCTGCACTAATTCTCTCTATAGCAGAGACCATCCTTGAGTTGAGGCTATGAACCCATAAGGGTGAACTCTTCCTCTGGTTAGCTCTAATTCTTTTCTGGTAATTAATAGTAGGAAATATATAATTTTCATTTATCTAATTTGTGCATAATTATGTGAAATTTGATTTTTTCTAAGAGTGGTATATTATATTTCAAGCGAAATATAAAGCATATTCTTCCATTACTGAAGTGTTGAGTACTTTATCAATGAGATTTCTTGAATTTAGAAATGTAGAATTGTAGAGAACACATCATTCTAGTGGATAGTATTATTTCAAAATTTATAATATCAATTTTATATTTTTTTAAATTTATGAAATTCATTATATCCTTGAAATTACAAGGCCTTGCATTAGTGCAGGGTATGAGGTTCCTAACATTATCAAACAGTTTTTTGTTTAATTTTAGATTGTAGCTCTTCCTTTTTTCTAGTGAGGTGTATAACTTATTTTAAAAATGGTTAATCTCATAAAACATTATAGAAGAAATAAAAGAGGTATGTACTTTAACATTGAGATACATTTAAAGACAAAAATATATTAAAAATAGTAAATATATTAAATTTAAAAAAATTATATATTTTTAATATGCATAGTCAACTTTATATATGTCTATAGTTTCATTAACAATGGATTTTTGTACGACCTACCCCTAAAATGGGTTCTGCAAGAAAATTCTTCCGATTTTTACAGTTAGAATGTAACATGATAGATGAACAATCATAAAAGGATCAATTTTGGATCGTACCCGCCCATTTGCTTGGAAGTTACCTTTTCAATGGAATTTGCTAGTGTTTATGCTTCCCCTATTCGGTAGTTGTGGATTTCTTCAACAAAATTCTATCTTCTGCCACCTTTCACTAAGATTTGGGTGCTAATTCCTCCATGGTTGGTAGGACCTACCCAACAATTTTCTAATCCAACATGTAGAGCTCATAAAGTTTCAAATTTACGACATTGACCATTGAGAAAATGCACATATATGGGGGTAGAATAATCCTTTAGGCATGATCACTGACCTTCTATGATACTTCAAAAGGACCATACCATAGATCCTCGATCTTATTACTATGACTCTATATCCTTTATTTCTTTAGATTGAACCAAAATCTCACTCAGACCCAAATTGTTTTCTTAATTTGTGATGCTCACATGGGGCCTTGTACTTTTCCTTTGAATTATTAAATGTCTTTTGTACTAGAAAATGGATTTTCCTAATATTCTCAACATTTTTTTCTACTTTTGATGCATATCCTATGATGTATTCCATTTCTCCCCCTTGTTATCAATATACAATTTTCAAGGGTGAAGGTCGAAAAACCCAAATAAAGTTTCAAAAGTGTACTTTCCAATAGAACTGTGGCCCACTCTATTACAAGAGTGTTGCATATAAATCTTGAAATTTTATCCTAGGTATTTGGATTCTTCTAATTGCAACCCCTCAAAATTTTAACCAATGTCATGTGACTATTTCTTATTTTCCATCCATATGTGTATGGGAAGTTGTATCTTTCTTCAACTTAGTATCGATATTCTCCGAAAGTGTAGTCCAAAGAAAATGAGAAATCTAGTATCCCTATTTGATATTATGTTCCTTGGTCTCTCAAAGTTAACCCAAACCTTTTCAAGGAACATGGTTTCCCTTGCCTTACCATGAATCCATGATGGCGAACCCCGAAGCTCCTCTTTCACTATATTCCTCTTTCAGACTACTCAGTCTGAAAGATCATTTCAGTCGATAAATTCAAACTGTAAAAGAAAACTAATTCTACAATTTGTTTGATTCTATCATCCAATAACCAATAAAAACAATTCAACAAGGGATAAATAGATGTACATAACTAAATAAGGTGTTGGGACAGCAAATGGAACAACCAAGTTCCACCCAACCATAGAACAGAACAATCAATCTACTTTCTCCATTCACTCCTTATCCTGACGATGAATCCATGAGGGCTAACCCCAAAGATCTTCTTTCTCTATAGTCCTCTTTCAGATCAGAAAATTCTCCTTGCTTCACACTCAGAAAACAGTGCTCATAATAGAAAGCGATATTATTTTCCCCATAATACTAGGCAACGTCCTGCCTCCTCCCATATTCTCTATATACAAAAGCATCCACGACCTAGGTCTTTTTCCCCTTGGGAATTTTCGTAGCTTTACAAATGCCTGATTTTCAGGGGCTACCAATGGTCAAATTCCTCCAACAATCACAATAATTAATTACAATTAACCAAATTCTAAATTCAGAATTTCCATAAATGGAAATAATTTTACAAATTCGAATTTGTCAAAAGCGGAAATAAATTCCCAAGTGCATAAAGACTTTAATAATAATTTATTTTTGGGGATATTACATCCTTTCCCCCTTCAGTACAACATTGTCCTCAGTGTTCATTCCTTTCTCGGAAAAGGGTTGGATAAGATTTCTACAAATCCTCCTTCAATTCCCAAGTGGCCTCCTCACGACTAATGTGCTTCCATTTCACTTTTACCTCGGTGATGACTCTATTCCGTAGTACTGTTTCTCTCATGTCCAGAATGCACAGAGGTTCCATTTGGATCTCACCTTGTAGTTCCACCTGCACCATGTTCCAATCGATCATGTGAGTACGATCATGAAAGATATTTTTTTAACAAAGAAACATAAAACACATTATGAATTTCCAGATTTGCGGGAAGTGCAATTTGATATGCCATGGGTCCAATTTGAGCTAAGATCTCAAAAGTTCCACAAAAGATGGGTGCCAACTTGGAAGAGTTTCCTAGATTTAATGAACATCTTATTTCTTTGACTTTTAAATACATGTGATCTCCAACTTGAAATTCCTGGTGTCTTCTTTTTAGGTCCGTGTGACTTTTCTCTCTATCATATGCCTCTTTTAAATTATGTTGTATTTTTCTTACCGTATTCTCCATTTCCTGGAGCATTTATGGTCCCACCATGAGTTTTTCAACTGGGTTATCCTAGATAATCGGAGTTGTACACTTTCTATCATATATTTCTTCGAAGGGGATCATCTTAGCCGATGTCTAGTAACCATTATTGTATGCAAACTCCACCAAGTGTAGGTAGTCTTTCCACATACTTGGTTTCATCCTTACGTACATTCGTATCATATCTTCCATGATTTGGGTTGTTTGTTCAACCTTCCCATCTGTTTGCGGATGGTAGCTTGTGCTAAAATTCAAGTTAGTATTCAACCCTGCAAACAATTCTTTCCAAAACATAGATATAAATTTTACGTCTCTATCTGAAATCACCATTTTAGGAATACCATGTAGTCTAAACATTTCCTTGATGAATATTTCAGTGATGTTAATAGATTTATAAGTATATTATATCGGAATAAAATGTGCAGACTTGCTAAGATTATCAATTACTATCATAATTGAATTATTATGTTTTTGAGTTCTAGCCAAATGTGTGATAAAATCCAGTGATATAGTCTCACGTTTCCATTCTGGTACAGGTAGAGGTTGCAACAGGCCAACTGGGTGTTAGTGTTCAGCCTTCACTTGTTGACAATCTTGGTACTTATACAAGTATTCTTTTGTCTTGGCTTTAATATAAGGCCAATAAAATAACTTCCTTAGTGTTTTTACCTTTTTCAGGTATCCCATATGACCAAAATATGGTTTCTTGTGTATTTCATCCAAAACTATTAACTTTAATTCGACAGAATCTGGTATGTATAACCTGCTTTTGAATCTTAGTAGATAGTTTATGTCCAAACTCAGATCTATTCTCTCTAAATTTTATGTATTATTTTGTAAATCTTCCACTGTTTTAATGTATTTTTCATCATTATTACTTGCATCCTTTATCCTTTTCTCAATTTTGCTTTCTTCCCTACTAATGTTTATCTTAAACAACCCATGAATTATTCTACTTAAAGAATCTACCACTTTGTTTTCCTTACCCTTGATGTGTCTTACCTTGAAATCGAATTAGCTCAAGAAGGCCAACCATCTTTCTTGCCTTGCATTAAGGTCTGGTTGACTAAACTAGAATGTTACACCAGTGTTATCAGTTAGCAACATAAATTTTCTTCCCGTTATATAGTGTCGCGAAATTTTTAATGCATGGATGATAGTTGCTAACTTCAAGTCATGAGTGGCGTAGTTTCGTTCGTGCTCTTTTAGTTTTTCGGACTCGTAACAAATAAAATGCCCTTCTTGAGTTAGGACACCTCCCAAACCTTATTTGCTTGCATCCACATAGACTTTGAAGTATTTATCTGGGTCTGCTACCTTTAAAATTGGTGCAGTTGTTAACAATTGTTTTAAGTTATTAAAATTGTCCTGATATTTCTGTGACCAATTAAACTTAGTTCGCTTTTTCTGTAGGGATGTTATAGGGTATGGAATCTTAGAGAATCCCTCTATAAATATGCGGTAGTACCCAGTGATTCCTAAGAATGATCGAATGTCCACTACATCCTTAGGGATAGGCCATTCCATGATGGATCTTATGTTCTCTGGGTCGACTGCAATACCTTCTTAAGATATTACATGTCCTAGGTACTGTGCTTTCTTTTGAAAACAACCACATTTGTCAAATTTTGCATACAATTTGTTTTTCCTTAAAGTTTGCAATACTATCCTTAGATGTTCTTTGTGTTATTCTTATGTTTTTTAATACACTAGGATATCATCAATAAACACCAAAACAAACTTATCCAAGTACCGAATGAAAATGGTATTCATTAAACACATAAATGTTGCTGGTGTGTTAGTGAGACCAAACGGTATAACAACAAATTCATAATTTCCATACCTCATCTTGAACATTGTTTTACTTATGTCTTCATCATTTATTCTAACCTAGTGATAACCATATCTTAAATCCAACTTAGAAGAAATATTTTCCCTTCCCACTTGATCAAACGGGTCATTGATTCTATGTAAGGGGTATTTGTTCTTAACAGTCATTTTGTTTAACTGTCTATAATCAATGCATAATCTTAGAGTTCTGTATTTCTTTTTAACGAAAAGGATTGGTGCTCCCCATGGCGAGACACTTGGTCCAATGTATTCCTTGTCCAACAATTCTTGTAGTTGAATCTTTAATTCTATTAATTTGGTTAAACTCATCCTGTAGGGTGCACTAGATATAGGGGCTGAACGAGGCAACAGATCGATAGAGAAGCCTATCTCTCTTCTTTGGCGTAGTTCAGGTATTCTGTCTACAAACAAATCTATAAATTCATGTAAGACAAAAAAATATTCTAGGCTAGGTTTATTTTCTTTGTCCAGCATATTTGACACTTGGATAGCATAAATATGACAACCTTTACTCATGCACTTCTTAAATTGCATTGCTGAAATCTGCCTAACTAAGACTAGTTTTGTATGCCTTGTATTGTACAAAGCGTGTTGTTTTTGTCTTTCCAAATGAATGATTTTTCATAACAATCCAAAACTTCTTTATGCCTCTCTAACCAGTCCATTCCAATAATTATATCATAAGACCCTAACAATAGAATGTTCATATTTATCTTTGTGTTTTGTCCAGCTAAACTGAACTCACTGTCAGAAATGAAATTGGTTACTTTTCTTTTTGTTCTTGTTGCTAGTTATACTAGCCAAGATTTTGCATGTCTTACTTTATTAAGTTTATTTGAATCCACTACACCAGGAGCAACATAACTCAAAGTAGCCCCTGAATCAATTAAAATAGAAACATGATTATTGTTAGATTTACCTTCAACTTCCACAAAAGTGGACTGGTGATTATTTTGTCGGCCATCCACAGCTGCATTGATCTTGTGTAAGATTTTGCCACATCTCCCACTGTAGAGGCTTCATGAAGGTTTTGAACTGTAGTCCTTGCTGCACAAGTTAAACGTGGACAATTCCTCATTAACTGAGGTTCTCCACATTCCCAACATTTTAGCAGTTCTCTACAGTTGTCCTCAAACTTCTTGGTTCCCAGATTAACTGGTTTACCTCCTCCTTGGGTATTCTAGTTATTGGAGTGAAAATATTTCCTTGGAAAGCTCTTTGTTGCATTCTGGAAAGGGGTTGGTTGATAGACCTTCTTCCGTTGGTTCATTCTTTCATGTTTCGTGTCTTTCCAAGGCTTGGGAAATTCAGATTGTTGTTTTTATTGATCGTAACACATTCAACCCTTCTTGAAAACTTTGTTTAAGGAATTAGGGTTGTCAAAGTTGATTCTGTCCTTATAGGACTGTGGTAAACAACTTAGCAACTAATGGATTTTTACTTTTGTTCCTGGATATAAGACACAAACCTTAATAGTTCCAGGAAATTGTTTATCAGGTCATCCATACTCATTTGACCAAGTCGTAGTTCATAAAACTCTTTGGTCTTTCTTTCATAGTAAATTTTAGATAAATACTGTTTCTTAAAGTATTTCTTGAAATTTGAACACTCCATTTATTTATCCTGTAGGACCTTGGCCAACTTCAGGTTCTGCCACCATATACTCACCTTTCCTTTCAGGTTATAAATGGTCATTCCGACCTTCATGTTGTTGGAATAATTGTAAATCTCGAAATAATTTTTTATGTCTAGTAACCATGCTTCAACCTCCTCCCTTGTCATGGATTCTCCATCAAAGGTGGACGGTTTGATTTTCATAAACTCTTCTTCCAAGTGGTCCACCTGTTTCCTCTTTCTTCCTGTGGTTGTTTTATCTTTTTTTGATGGTGTGCCTTCGGAAGTGTTGTCCCCTTTTTCTCCTCCAGGACCAGAATTTTTGGAGGCCCTTTTGTTGACCTCTTCTTCCTCGTTATTGTCTTTTGGGATGTTCTTTTTTACTATGCTACGCAACAATAATTCATTTATTTCCTGCTATTCTTGTTGTGCCTTTTTCGGTTTCTCATTGTCTTCTTTGAAAACCTGCAGTTCCACAATAGGATTTCTCATGGTTTCCAAAACCTACATGGCAGAAATTCCTTCACTGTTCTTCCCAAGCCCTCCAGAAGGTCCTTGCTCGGGATTCTCCTCAAGTCTAATCTCCTCTTCATTCTGTGCTACCATTATAAGTGTTGTGTTAGTTTTTCATCAAACAGAAAAATATATACAAAACAACATTTTGACCCTATTTTAAGGTTCCAGTGTTGTAACCTTTTCTCTGAAAACATATGTAATGTACCCCAAAATTACCAAAAAAATATAAAAATTCCTAGGTGCATTAAAACTCCTTTATTTTGTTATACTTGATCTATTTCCAATTAAAAAAAAATTGTCGGAATACGACGTGTAGTTATTTTTATTATCAACCAATGAAATAAGGTGATTACCCTTTCCATGTACTCGTGATTATTATTATTACTCAAAACATGTGTTAACATATGCCAAAACAAGTTGAAGTGGGGCCTCTTCATAACACTAGGAACAGTTCATGACCATAAGGTCTAAAGTAACTCTAGTCTACAAGTTCTTATTTGTATTAGGGTACCCACCAAAGTATTTCACTAGAGTCCCATATTCAAATAGACAAGGTGCTCTCTTCCTCACATCCAACTGAAGGGATACTTCAGACTTCATTATGACCATTCCAAACAATCCATCTTATTCTCTTGATTCTAACCCTTTATAATTCTATGTATAGCAAGAACTATTAAAACATTGGTATTAGATGAAACCCATTATCATAAGGTTTTTATATCCAATGAAATGTATTATTTGGTTTGAGTTTACCAGAGTGCAAATAATCATGTGTATTACTTGAAGGGTTTACCCTTGGTCGCATACAATCTCCTTGCAATGTCCATACCTTAACTGAATGTGCATCCTAACTGTCATAGTGATGGATGTCCTTGTTGGTTTTGGATTCCATAGTAGTTGGTGGGTCTTGATACACACCACTGAAAAATGACAGGGTCACCCAAGTACATATTCTAACACTTGGGTTAGAAACCTACCTAGCGTGACATGTCACCAACCTAAAGCTTATTGTCCATTGTGGAATCCATACGGTTTCATGACAAGGATTCACATTAAGAGTGTTAGTGGGATCGATTCAAAGCACAGTTAATACATGTCTGTAAATGCCATTGGATTTATCTGGTTCATAGTTATGGGGTTTTCTACATTGTACATGTTCTAAAAATAGCATGACCAATGTGGATACACCATGCATGCATTTTCACATGGCTTGTGTACCCAGCACATCTATTTTCCATTGCTTCATGATACGGGAGTCACTTAGGTGACCAAGGTTCCATTTTCTTTGGCTCTTATGCATTTTTCCCAGAACGTCCAATGTTAACATCTGTAACATTACTTTGCATGTAGCCACCAACAATGAGGGGATTCTACTCTACGTATGGAAAGAAAATGTTATGTGTGTGTCTGGTTTCCTCCTTTATCGGGTAAGATCAAAAAACCCGATTACTTGCACTAACTGTAGCATATAAGGGAGTCAGTCGCATCTTAAGTTGTCTCTGTAACTGGTTTTTATTTTACAGTTGTTGGTTGAGAACCTCCCTTCTCGTTAATCTTAACTCTCTAGAATATTTCCATCTTAGCGATGGTTAGATATGTAAGTTATACCATGGTGTTTTCTTATGGCTTTATCTCTTCCGTGAGGGTATCCATTCACTTCTCCAATATTTCGTTATCTTGTAAGCCTTCTATACAGCGGTTTTAAATTCTTGATTCAGTTATTGTCCCAAAATGTGTTAGGGTTATGTCAACAAGAAATTACCACAGACATTTCTTTGATGTGTAGCCTTGTATTTATTTGGAGTTACTCACGGCATACCTATCATTGCAAATCTTGTGGTTAAACCCTATTACAGTGACCCTAAAATTCAACATAGAGTATTCATGTAGAATAACGGTATGCTAAAGTTCTCTTTCATAACCCATATTTCTATTTGCGAGGGTTTTTCATCAAGGCCAGGACTCGATCCTCGTTGCTTAAACTCACTCTTTTAATTGGTTTTTCAGCTACTTTGTTCTCTATAGATATGGGTTGCATTTTTTCCTTAATTACTCTATTTGGTTTAGCAATAAGTCTTCGAGCTATTGACTCTTGTATCCGACTCACTATGGAAATTTTGCATTCTCGGGATTTAAAGTTGTGAAGTCGTAAATCAATCCTTGTAGTTGCGGTGATGATTTCTTTACTACTGTGTAAGGTTTTGTTTTAATAAAAAATAACTCTATTTACCATAGCCGTATGTGTACATGCATAGATACAAATTTAAGGCTTCCATCATGTAAAATCATTCCAGAGTCTTAGATATATTCAAGGATTTACCCTTATTCTCTTCTATGGAAATTTAGATGTCTATTCGTAACATTTCATTTTAATTCACGTCAAGGAAAAAAAACTTTATTTATCGAGAACCCTTTCCATGATTGTGTTTTCTTTTAACATCAAGAAATAGGTTTAGTTAATTTATAAGAACAATATTGTAACCCTATATGTGATCCACATCGGGTAACTTGTGTATCATGGTTTATACTGTGTGTTCTTTAAATTTCCAGTTATGCTAAAGATATGGTACATGTCTAATAATGTTTTAATCGTTTGATACATTCTGAGCAACCAATTATTATATTTGGTTACAAGACTAATGATGGGACCCCTATTTCTATTGCGAGGGTACGCATAAGTCAATTCAAAACCCACTCCTCCCCTTCGAGCTATAGACTGTTCTCTCAGCGCTGCTGAAGGAGAAAGAACACCCTATGCCAACCTCAAGCTAAGTACTGAACTGGTGTTGTTTACTTAATAATACGTTTCATGATTTCTTTCTGCATGTTGCTTGCTCTTTCATATTTAATTTTCGTTGTTTACTAGTTCTCGAAAATAATTTTGTTTCTATTAATTCTTTTTTATTCATAATCCTATTTACTAATTCTCGTTATCCTTTGCAGGACCTGTATCTTTCACAGTTAATAGATATGGCTATTGCCAGGCTTAGAAAAGGTATTCGAGTTCTGATTTCTAGTATTTTAAATTGTTGGAGGATTCGGGTTCGGTTAAGTGGTACTGGAGTCTTTCCCAAGCTATTCAGTTGTAAAGAAGAGTAAATCAAAACCTCTGGCTATACAGTCTTACAGATCATTCATTAGCTTAATAAAAATTTACATACTTTCCTACAATTCAAACGACAATGTTATATAGTGAGCAGACTCTATATTATGTGTTATGTGACATTAGAGCTTTGTTTATTGATTTTTCTATGGCATACAACACTGTGAATTTATGTCTTTGGTGCATTCCTATCAATAGAATCTTAGTTGAAATCTCATGTGATCCCATATCCAAATATTTATGTATATTAGATGGATGTGTAGTTCTGAAACTATGTATAGGAAGCAAAATATATGTATATATGTATTTTATAATTATGGTATCGATTCCAAACTTCG
>JASDQU010736361.1:62515-80938 GCA_032191745.1 Picea mariana | reverse complement strand
CATATTTAATTATTGTTGTTTACTAGTTCTCGAAAATAATTTTGTTTCTATTAATTCTTTGATTCTTCATAATCCTATTTACTAATTCTTGTTATCCCTTGGAGGACCTGGATCTTTCGTGCTTAATAGATCTGGATATCGCCAGGCTTAGAAAAGGTATTCGAATTCTGATTTCTAGTATTTTAAATTGTTGGAGGATTCGGGTTCGGTTAAGTGGTATTGGAGTCTTGCCCAAGTTATTTGGTTGCAAAGAAGAGTAAATCAAAACCTATGGTTATACATTCTTACAGATCATTCATTATCTTAATAAAACTTTACAGACTTTCCTACAATTCAAACGACAATGTTATATAGTGAGAAGACTCTATATTATGTGTTATGTGACACTAGAGCTTTGTTTATTGATTTTTCTATGGCATACAACACTGTGAATTTATGTCTTTGGTGCATTCCTATCAATAGAATCTTAGTTGAAATCTCATGTGATCCCATATCCAAATATTTATGTATATTAGATGGATGTGTAGTTCTGAAACTATGTATAGGAAGCAACATATATGTATATATGTATTTTCCAATTCTGGTATGGATTCCAAACTTCATTTGTGTTTGTACAAATTTAAAATATTCTTTCAGCAAATATCTATGGATATGGTATAGGATTTCGCTTATCATGGAAATACCTCTATTTTATTAGATTTATTGCAACATGCAAAATACATACATGCATTCCTATAGATCTGTACTTTGGTTATTTAACCTGTAGAATTCTGTAATAAATCCTTATGCAGGTTTATCCTTGAGTCTCCATTCATGCTTATACAAAATATTTCTAATATCAACAACACAATCGAACTGATATTTGTTTCCTATTGCAGATTCAGAGGGTATCTCATTTGAATAATAAACTTTTACACATACATCAACAACTATCACACACAATAGTTTTCTTAGCTCTACTCACTGGATAAATTCAAACTATAAAAGAAAACTCATTCTAAAATTCATTTCATTTTATCAGCCATTAACCAATCAAAACAATTCAACAAGGGATAAGTAGATGTACCTATCCGAAGAAGGTTTTGGGACAATAAATGGAACAACCAAGTTCCACCCAACCATAGAACAGAAATACCAATGTACATGCTTTGTTCACCCCCTAGCCTGACCATGAATCCATGAGGGTGAACCCCGAAGCTCCTCTTTCTCTATAGTCCTCTTTCAGATCAGAAAATTCTCCTTGCCTCCATTTTTCCATAAACCATAAAAAATCAACATTTACTTAGCACAATTCATAGATACATTCATGAATACTTATCTATATTGAAATTGTCCATCAATTAGATATAGAAGAAAGATGTTCAACCAAATCATAACCTCCCTGCTACACTAATTCTCTCTATAACAAAGACCACCCTTGAGTTGAGGATATGAACCCACAAGGGTTAACTCTTCCTATGGTTAGCTCTAATTCTTTTCTGGTAATTAATAGTAGGAAATATATAAGTTTCATTTATATAATTTGTGCATAACTATGTGAAATTTGATTTTTTCTAAGAGTGGTATATTATTTTTCAAGCGAAATATAATGCATATGCTTCCATTACTGAAGTGTTGAGTAATTTACCAATGAGATTTCTCGAATTTAGAAATGTAGAATTGTAGAGAACACATCATTCTAGTGGATAGTATTATTTAAAAATTTATAATATCAATTTTATATGTTTTTAAAATTATGAAATTCATTATATCCTTGAAATTACAAGGCCTTGCATTAGTGCAGGGTATGAGGTTCCTAACATTATCAAACATTTTTTTGTTTATTTTTAGATTGTAGCTCTTCCTTTGTTCCAGTGAGGTGTATAACTTATTTTAAAAATGGTTAATCTCATAAAACATTATAGAAGAAATAAAAGAGGTATGTACTTTAAGATTGAGATACATTTCAAGACAAAAATATATTAAAAATAGTAAATATATTAAATTTTAAAAAATTATATATTTTGAATATGCATAGTCAACTCTATATATGTCTATAGTTTCATCAACAATGGATTTATGTATGATCTACCCCTAAAATGGGCTCTGCAAGAAAATTCTTCCAATTTTTACAGTTAGAATGTAACATGATAGATGACAAATCATAAAAAGATCAATTTTGGATCATACCCCCCCATTTTGATAGGATTTTGGTCCCAAAAGCATTTACTAAATGAGATGAGATTTTTTTTTATCTACCTTCACCATGGAGTACCATTTGGCCTTGCTTGGAAGTTACCTTTTCAATGGAATTTGCTAGAGTTTATGCTTCCCCTATCCGGTAGTTGTGTATTTCTTCAACAAAATTCTATCTTCTGCCACCTTTCACTAAGATTTGGGTGCTAAGTCCTCTATGGTTGGTAGGACCTACCCAACAATTTTCTAATCCAACATGTAAGGCTCATAAAGTTTCAATTTTACGACATTGACCACTGAGAAAATGCACATATATGGGAGTAGAATAATCCTTTAGGCATGATCACTGACCTTCTATGATACTTCAAAAGGACCATACCATAGATCCTTTATCTTCTTACTATGACTCTATATCCTTTCTTTCTTTAGATTGAACCAAAATCTCACTCAGACCCAATTTTTTTTCTTAATTTGTGATGCTCACATGGGGCCTTGTACTTTTCCTTTGAATTATTTAATGTCTTTTGTACTAGAAAATGGATTTTCCTAATATTCTCAACATTGTTTTCTAATTTTGATGCATATCCTATGATGTATTCCATTTCTCCCCCTTGTTATCAATATACAATATCCAAGGGTGAAGGTCAAAAATACCCAAATAAAGTTTCAAAAGTGTACTTTCCAATAGAACTGTGGCCCACTCTGTTACAAGAGTGTTGCATATAAATCTTGAAATTTTATCCTAGGTATTTGGATGCTTCTAATTGCAACCCCTCAAAATTTTAACCAATTTCATGTGACTATTTCTTATTTTCCATCCATATGTGGATGGGAAGTTGTATCTTTCTTCAACTTAGTATCAATATTCTCCGAAAGTGTAGTCCAAAGAAAATGAGAAATCTAGTATCCCTATTTGATATTGTGTTCCTTGGTCCCTCAAAGTTGACCCAACCCTTTTCAAAGAACATGTTTTCCCTATCCTGACCATGAATCCATGAGGGTGAACCCTGAAGCTTCTCTTTCTCTATAGTCCTCTTTCAGACTACTCAGTCTGAAAGATCTACTCAGTCGATAAATTCAAATTGTAAAAGAAAACTAATTCTACAATTTGTTTGATTCTATCATCCAATAACCAATCAAAACAATTCAACAAGGGATAAGTAGATGTACATATCTAAACAAGGTGTTAGGACAACAAATGGAACAACCAAGTTCCACCCAACCATAGAACAGAACAACCAATCTACTTTCTCCATTCACCCCTTATCCTGACCATGAATCCATGAGGGAAAACCCATAAGATCTTCTTTCTCTATAGTCCTCTTTCAGATCAGAAAATTCTACTTGCTTCACACTCAGAAAACAGTGCTCATAATACAAAGTGATATTATTTTCCCCATAATACTAGGCAGCGTCGTGCCTCCTCCCATATTCTCTATATCCAAAAGCATCTAGGGCCTAGGTCTTTTTCCCATTTGGAATTTTCACAGCTTTACAAATTCTTGACTTTCAGGGGCTGCCAATGATCAAATTTCACCAACAATCACAATAATTAATTACAATTAACCAAATTCATAATTCATAATTTCCATAAATGGCAATAATTTTCCAAATTCGAATTTGTCAAAAGCAGAAATAAATTCCCAAATGCATAGAGACTTTAATAATAATTTATTTTTGGGGATATTACATCCTTTCCCCCTTCAGTACAACATTGTCCTCAGTGTTCGTTCCTTTCTCGGAACAGGGTTGGATAAGATTTCTACAAATCTTCCTCCAATTCCCAAGTGGCCTCCTCACGACTAAAGTGTTTCCAATTCACTTTTACCTGGGTGACGACTCTGTTTTGTAGTACTATTTCTCTCATGTCCAGAATGCACAGAGATTCCACCTGAATCTCGCCTTCTAGTTCCACCTGCACCATTTTCCAATCGATCATGTGAGTACGATCATGAAAGATATTTTTTTAACAAAGAAACATAAAACAAATTATGAATTTTCAGATTTGTGGGAAGTGCAAGTTGATATTCCATGGGTCCAATTCGAGCTAAGATCTCAAAAGTTCCACAAAAGATGGGTGCCAACATCAAACAGTTTCCTAGATTTAATGAACATCTTCTTTATTTGAATTTTAAATACATGTGGTCTCCAACTTGAAATTCCTGGTGTCTTCTTTTCAGGTCAGTGTAAGTTTTCTCTCTGTCCCGTGCCTCTTTTAAATTCTGTTGTACTTTTCTTACCCTATTCTCCATTTTCTGGAGTATTTATGGTCCCACCATGAGTTTCTCAACTGCGTTATCCTAGCTAATCAGAGTTGTACAATTCCTGTCATATTTCTTTGAAGGGGATCATCTTAGCCAATGTCTGGTAACCATTATTGTATGCAAACTCCACCAAGTGTAGGTAGTCTTCCCACTTACTTGGTTTCATCCTTACATACATTCATAGCATATCTTCCATGATTTGGGTCGTTCATTCAGCCTTCCCATCCATTTGCGGATGGTAGCTTGTGCTAAAATTCAAGTTAGTATTCAACCCTGCAAACAATTATTTCCAAAACATAGATGTAAATTTTATGTCTCTATCTGAAATCACCATTTTAGGAATACCATGTAGTCTAAACATTTCCTTGATGAATATTTCAACGATGTTAATAGATTTATAAGTAGATTTTATAGGAATAAAATGTGCAGACTTGCTAAGATTATCAATTACTACCATAATTGAATCATTATGTTTTTGAGTTCTAGCCAAACCTGTGATAAAATCCAGTGATATAGTTTCTCATTTCCATTCTGGTACAGGTACAGGTTGCAACAAGCCCACTAGGTGTTGGTGTTCATCCTTCACTTGTTGACAATCTTGGCACTTATACAAGTATTCTTTTGTCTTGACTTTCATATTAGGCCAGTAAAATAACTTCCTTAGTGTTGTTACCTTTTTTAGGTATCCCAGATGACCAAAATATGGTTTCTTGTGTACTTCATCCAAAACTGTTAACTTTAATTCGAAAGAATCTAGTATGTATAACCTGTTTTTGAATCTTAGTAGATCGTTTATGTCCAAACTCAAATCTATTCTCTCTAAATTTTATGTATTATTTTGTAAATCTGCCACTGTTTTAATGTATTTTTCATCATTATTACTTGCAACCTTTATCCTTTTCTCAATGTTACTTTTTTCCATGCTAATGTTTATCTCAAACAACCCATGAATTATTCTACTTAAAGAATCTACAACTTTGTTTTCCTTACCCTTGACGTGTCTTACCTTGAAATTGAATTCGCTCAAGAAGGCCAACCATCTTTCTTGTCTTGCGTTAAGGTATGGTTGACTAAACAAGAATGTTACACCACTATTATCAGTTAGCAACATAAATTTTCTGCCCATTATATAGTGTCGCCACATTTTTAATGCATGAATGACAGTTGCTAACTCCAAGTCATGAGTGACGTAGTTTCGTTCGTGCTCTTTTGGTTTTCGGGATTCGTAACAAATAAAATGCCCTTCTTGAGTTAGGACACCTCCCAAACCTTCTTTGCTTGCATCCACATAGACTTTGAAGTCTTTATCTGGGTCTGCTACCTTTAAAATTGGTGCAATTGTTAACAATTGTTTTAACTTATTAAAACTGTCGTGATATTTTTGTGACCAATTAAACTTAGTTCCCTTTTTTTGTAGGGATGTTATAGGGTATGGAATCTTAGAGAATCCCTCTATAAATATGTGGTAGTACCCGGTGATTCCCAAGAATGATCAGATGCCCACTACATCCTTAGGGATAGGCCATTCCATGATGGATCTTATCTTCTCTGGGTTGACTGCAATACCTTCTTAAGATATTACATGTCCTAGGTACTGTGTTTTCTTTTGAAAAAGGCCACATTTGTCAAATCTTGCATACAATTTGTTTTTTCTTAAAGTGTGAAATTTTATCCTTAGATGTTCTTCGTGTTATTCGTATGTTTTTTAATGCACTAGGATATCATCAATAAACACCAAAACAAACTTATCCAAGTACTGAATGAAAATGCTATTCATTAAACACAAAAATGTTGTTAGTGTGTTAGTGAGACCAAACGATATAACAACAAATTCATAATGTCCATACCTTGTATTGAACATTTTTTTACTTATGTCTTCATCCTTTATTCTAACCTAGTGATAACCAGATCTTAAATCCAACATAGAAAAAATATTTTCCCTTCCCACTTGATCAAACAGGTCATTGATTCTACGTAAGGGGTATTTGTTCTTAACATTCATTTTGTTTAACTGTCTATAATCAATGCATAATCTTAGAGTTCAGTATTTCTTTTTAATGAAAAGGACTAGTGCTCCCCATGGCGAGACACTTGGTCTGATGTATTCCTTGTCCAACGATTCTTGTAGTTGAATCTTTAATTCTATTAATTCGGGTAAAATCATCCTGTAGGGTGCCTTAGATATAGGGGATGAACCAAGCAATAGATAGATAGAGAATTTTATCTCTCTTCTTGGGGGCAGTTCAGGTATTTCGTCTACAAACAAATCTATCAATTCATGTAAGACGGAAAAATATTCTAGGCTAGGTTTATTTTCTTTGTCCAACATATTTGACACTTGGATAGCATAAATCTGACAACCTTTACTCATGCACTTCTTAAATTGCATTTCTGAAATATGCCTAACTAAGACTAGTTTTTCTATGCCTTGTATTGTACTAAGCGTGTTGTTTTTGTCTTTCTAAATGAATGATTTTTCATAAAAATCCAAAACTTCTTTATGCCTCTCTAACCAGTCCATTCCAATAATTATATCATAATACCCTAACAATAGAATATTCATATTTATCTTTGTGTTTTGACCACCTAAACTGAACTCACAGTCATAAATGAAATTGGTTACTTTTCCTTTTGTTCTTGTTGCTAGTTATACTAGACAAGATTTTGAATGTCTTAATTTATTAAGTTTATTTGAATCCACTACACCAGCAACAACATAACTCAAAGTAGCCCCTAAATCAATTAAAACAGAAACATTATTATTGTTAAATTTACATTCAACTTCCACAACAGTCGACTGGTGACCATCTTGTCGGCCATCCACAGCTGCATTGATCCAGTGTAAGATTTTGCCACATCTCCCACTGTAGAGGCTTCCTACAGGATTTGAATTGTAGTCCTTGTTTCACAAGTTAAACGCGGACAGTTCCTCCTTAACTGAGGTTCTCCACATTCCCAACATTTTAACAGTTCTCTGCGACTGTCCCCAAATTTCTTGGTTCCCAGATTAATTGGTTTACCTCCTCCTTGGGTGTTCTGGTTATCGGAGTGAAAATATTTCCTTGGAAAGATATTTGTTGCATTCTGGAAAGGGGTTTGTTGATAGAACTTCTTCCGTTGGTTCATTCTGTCTTGTTTCTTGTCTTTCCAAGGCTTGGGAAATTCAAACTGTTGTTTTTATTGATCGTAAGACATTCAACCCTTCTTGAAAACTTCGCTTAAGGAATTAGTGTTGTCAAATTCGATTCTTTCCTTATAGGACTGTGGTAATTAACTTAGGAACCACTAGATTTTTAGTTTGTCTTCCTAGATATAAGACACAAACCTTAATAATTCTAGGAAACTGTTTATCAGGTCATCCATACTCATTTGACCGATTCGTAGTTCATAAAACTCTTTGGTCTTTCTTTCATAGTAACTTTCAGATAAATATTGTTTCTTAAAGTATTTCTTGAAATCTAAACACTCCATTTATTTCTCCTATAGGACCTTGGCCAACTTTAGGTTCTGCCACCATATACTCGCCTTTCCTTTCAGGTTATAAATGGCCATTCTGACCTTCATGTTGATGGAATAATTGAAAATCTCAAAATACTTTTTTATGTCTAGTAACCATGCTTCAACCTCCTCCGTTGTCATGGATTCTCCATCAAATGTGGATGGTTTGATTTTCTTAAACTCTCCTTCCAAGTGGTCCACCTGTTTCCTCTTTCTTCCTGTGGTTGTTTTATCTTCTGCTGATGGTGTGCCTTCAGAAGAGTTGTCCCCTTTTTCTCCTCCAGGACCAGAATTTTTGGAGGCCCTTTTGTTGACCTCTTCTTCCTCATTATTTTTTTTTGGATCTTCTTTGTTACTATGCTACGCAACAATAATTCATTTATTTCCTGTGATTCTTGTTGTGCTTTTTTCAGTTTCTCATTGTCTTCTTTGAAAACCTGCAGTTCCACAATAAGATTTCTCATGGTTTCCAGAACCTACATGGCATAACTTCCTTCACTGTTCTTCCCAATCCCTCCATAAGGTCCTTTCTCGGGATTCTCCTCAAGCCTGATCTCCTCTTCATTCTATGCTACCATTATAAGTGTTTGATTAGTTTTTCATCAAACAGAAAAATATGTACTAAACAACATTTTGGCCCTATTTTAAGGTTCCAATGTTGTAACCATTTCTCTGATACCATATGTAATGTACCCAAAAATTACCAACAAAAAAAAAAATCGTAGGTGCATTAAAACTCCTTTATTTTGTTATACTTGATTTATTTCCAATTAAAAAAAAATTGTCAGAATATGACGTGTAGTTATTTTTATTATCAACCAATGAAATAAGGTGATTACCCTTTCCATGTACTTGTGATTATTATTATTACTCAAAACATGTGTTAACATATGTCAAAACAAGTTGAAGTGGGGCCTCTTCATAACACTATGAACAGTTCATGACCATAAGGTCTAAAGTAACTCTAGTCTACAAGTTCTTATTTGTATTAGGGTACCCACCAAAGTATTTCAATAGAGTCCCATATTCAAATAGACATGGTGCTCTATTCCTCACATCCAAGTGAAGGGATACTTCAGACTTCATTATGACCATTCCAAACAATCCATCTTATTCTGTTTATTCTAACCCTTTATAATTCTATGTATAGAAAGAACTATTAAAACATTGGTATTATATGCAACCCATTATCATAAGGTTTTTATATCGAAGGAAATGTATTATTTGGTTTGAGTTTACCAGAGCACAAATAATCATGTGTATTACTTGAAGGGTTTACCCTTGGTCGCATACGATCTCCTTGCAACGTCCATACCCTAACTGAATGTGCATCCTAACTTCCATAGTGATGGACATCCTCGTTGGTTTTGGATTCCATAGTAGTTGGTGGGTCTTGACACACACAACTGAAAAATGACAGGGTCACCCAAGTACATATTCTAACAATTGGGTTAGAAACCTACCTGGCGCGACATGTCACCACCCTAAAGCTTATTTTCCATCATGGAAGCCATATGTTTCCATGACAAGGATTCACACTAACAGTGTTAGTGGCATCAAGTCAAAGCGCAGTTAATACATGTCTGTAAATGCCATTGAATTTATCTGGTTCATAGTTATGGTGTTTTCTACATTGTACATGTTCTAAAAATAGCATCAGCAATGTATATACACCATGCACGCATTTTCACATGGCTTGTGTACCCAAGACATCTATTTTCCATTGCTTCGTGATACGGGAGTCACTGACGTGACTAAGGTTCTATTTTCTTTGTCTCTTATGCATTTTTCGCAAAACGTCCAATGTTAACCACTATAACATTGCTTTGCATGTAACCACCAACAATGAGGGGATTCTACTCTACGTATGGAAAGAAAATGTTATGCATGTGTCTGGTTTCCTCCTTTATCGGGTAAGATCAAAAAACCCAATTGCTTTCACTAACTGTAGCATATAAGGGAGTCAGTCGCATCTTAAGTTGTCTCTGTAACTGGTTTTTATTTTACTGTTGTTGGTTGAGAACCTCCCTTCTCGTTAATCTTAACTCTCTGGAATATTTCCATCTTAGCGATCGTTAGATATGTAAGTTCTACCATGGTGTTGTCTTATGTATTTATCTCTTCCGTGAGGATAGCCATTCACTTCTCGAATATTTCATTATCTTGTAAGGCTTCTACACAGGCGGTTTTAAATTCTTGATTCAGGGATTGTCCCAAAATGTGTTAGGGTTCTGTCAATAAGAAATTACCCCAGACATTTCTTTGATGTGTAGCCTTGTATTTATTTGGAGTTACTCACGACATACCTATTGTTGCAAATCTTGTGGTTAAACCCTGTTACAGTGACCCTAAAATTCAATAGAGAGTATTCCTCTAGAATAACGGTATGCTAAAGTTCTCTGTCATAGCCCGTATTTCTATTCGAGAGGGTTTTTCATCAAGGCCAGGACTCAATCCTCGTTGCTTAAACTCGCCCTTTTAATTGGTTGTTCACCTACTTTGTTCTCTGTAGATATGGGTTGCATTTTTTCCTTAATTACTCTGTTTGGTTTAGCATTAAGTCTTCGAGCAATCGACTCTTGTATCCGACTCGCTGTGTAAATTTTGCATTCTCGGATTTAAAGTTGTGAAGTCGTAAATCAATACTTGTAGTTGCGGTGAGGATTTCTTTACTACTATGTAAGGTTTTGTTTTAATAAAAAATAACTCTATTTACCCTAGCCGTATTTGTACATGCATAGATACAAATTTAAGGCTTCCACCGTGTATACTCATTCCAGAGTCTTAGATATATTCAAGGATTTACCCTTATTCTCTTTTATGGAAATTTAGATGTCTATTCCTTACATTTCATTTTAATTCACGTCAAGGAAAAATAACTTTATTTATCTAGAACCCTGTCCGTGATTGCGATTTCTTTTAACTTCAAGAAATAGGTTTAGTTAATTTATAAGAACAATATCGTAACCCTATATGTGATCTGCATCGGGTAACTTGTGGATCATGGTTTATACTGTGCATTCTTTAATGTTCTAGTTATGCTAAATATATGTTACATGTCTAATAATGTTTTAATCGTTTGATACATTCTGAGCAATCGGTTATTATATTTGGTTACAAGACTAATGATGGGACCCCTATTTCTATTGCAACGGTACCCATAAGTCAATTCAAAGCCCACTTCTCCCCCTCGGGCTATGGACTGTTCTCTCAGCACTGCTGAGGGAGAAAGAACACCCTACACCAACCTCAATCTAAGTACTTAATTCGTGTTGTTTACGTAACAATATGTTTCGTGATTTCTTTATGCATGTTGCTTGCTCTTTCATATTTAATTTTCATTGTTTACTAGTTCTCGAAAATAATTTCGTTTCTATTAATTTTTTGATTCTTCATAATCCTATTTACTAATTCTCATTATCCCTTGCAGGACCTGTATCTTTCACGGTTAATAGATCTGGATATCACCAGGCTTAGAAAAGGTATTCGAGCTTTGATTTCTAGTATTTTAAATTGTTGGAGGATTTGGGTATGATTAAGTGGTACTGGACTCTTGCCCAAATTATTTGGTTGTAAAGAAGAGTAAATCAAAACCTCTAGCTATACAGTCTTACAGATCATTTATTATCTTAATAAAACTTTACAGACTTTCCTACAATTCAAACGACAATGTTATATAGTGAGAAGACTCTATATTATGTGTTATGTGACACTAGATCTTTGTTTATTGATTTTTCTATGGCATACAACACTGTGAATTTATGTCTTTGGTGCATTCCTATCAATAGAATCTTAGTTGATATCTCATGTGATCCCATATCCAAATATTTATGAATATAAGATGGATGTGTAGTTCTGAAACTATGTATAGGAAGCAACATATATGTATATATGTATTTTCTAATTTGGATACTTCTAATTGCAACCCCTCAAAATTTTAACCAATGTCATGTGACTATTTCTTATTTTCCATCCATATGTGGATGGGAAGTTGTACCTTTCTTCAACTTAGTATCGATATTCTCTGAAAGTGTAGTCCAAAGAAAATGAGAAATCTAGTATCCCTATTTGATATTGTGTTCCTTGGTCTCTCAAAGTTAACCCAAACCTTTTCAAAGAACATGTTTTCCCTCGCCTGACCATGAATCCATGAGGGTGAACCTTGAAGCTCCTCTTTCGCTATAGTCCTCTTTCAGACTACTCAGTCTGAAAGATCTACTCAGTCGATAAATTTAAATTGTAAAAGAAAAGTAATTCTACAATTTGTTTGATTCTATCATCTAATAACCAATCAAAACAATTCAACAAGGGATAAGTAGATGTACATATCTAAACAAGGTGTTGGGACAACAAATGGAACAACCAAGTTCCACCCAACCATAGAACAGAACAACCAATCTACTTTCTCAATTCACACCTTATCCTGACCATGAATCCATGAGGGTGAACCCCAAAGATCTTCTTTCTCTATAGTCCTCTTTCAGATCAGAAAATTCTCCTTGCTTCACACTCAGAAAACAATGCTCATAAGAAAAAGTGACATTATTTTCCCCATAATACTAGGCAGTGTCCTGCCTCCTCCCATATTCTCTATATCCAAAAGCATCCAGGGCCTAGGTCTTTTTCCACTTGGGAATTTTCGCAGCTTTACAAATGCTTGATTTTTAGGGGCTGTCAATGGTCAAATTCCTCCAACAATCACAATAATTAATTACAATTAACCAAATTCAAAATTCAAAATTTCCATAAATGGCAATAATTTTCCAAATTCGAATTTGTCAAAAGCGGAAATAAGTTCCCAAGTGCATAAAGGCTTTAATAATAATTTATTTTTGGGGATATTACATCCTTTACCCCTTCAGTAAAAAATTGTCCTCAGTGTTCATTCCTTTCTCGGAACAGGGTTGGATAATATTTCTACAAATCTTCCTCCAATTCCCAAGTTTCCTCTTCACAACTAATGTGCTTCCATTTCACTTTTACCTGGGTGACGACTCTCTTCCGTAAAACTGTTTCTCTCATGTCTAGAATGCAAAGAGGTTCCGCTTGGATCTTGCCTTCTAGTTCCACCTGCACCATATTCCAATCGATCATGTCAGTACGATCATGAAAGATATTTTTTTAATAAAGAAACATAAAACAAATTATGAATTTTCAGATTTGCGGGAAGTGCAAGTTGATATGCCATGGGTCCAATTTGAGCTAAGATCTCAAAAGTTCCACAAAAGATGGGTGCCAACTTGGAACAGTTTCCTAGATTTAATGAACATCTTCTTTCTTTGACTTTTAAATACATGTGGTCTCCAACTTGAAATTCCCGGTGTCTTCTTTTCAGGTCCGTGTAACTTTTCTCTCTGTCCTGTGCCTCTTTTAAATTCTATTGTACCTTTCTTACCGTATTCTCCATTTCCTAGAGCATTTATGGTCCCACCATGAGTTTTTCAACTGGGTTATCCTAGCTAATCAGAGTTGTACACTTTTTGTCATATATTTCTTCGAAGGGGATCATCTTAGTCGATGTCTGGTAACCATTATTCTATGCAAACTCCACCAAGTGTACGTAGTCTTCCCACTTACTTGGTTTCATCCTTACATACATTCATAGCATATATTCCATGATTTGGGTCGTTCGTTGAACCTTCCCATCCATTTGTGGATGGTAGCTTGTGCTAAAATTCAAGTTAGTATTCAACCCTGCAAACAATTCTTTCCAAAACATAGATGTAAATTTTATGTCTCTATTCAAAATCACCATTTTAGGAATACAATGTAGTCTAAACATTTCCTTGATGAATATTTCAGCGATGTTAGTAGATTTATAAGTAGATTTTATAGGAATAAAATGTGCAGACTTGCTAAGATTATCAATTACTACCATAATTGAATCATTACGTTTTTGAGTTCTAGCCAAACCTGTGATAAATTCCAGTGATATAGTCTCCCGTTTCCATTCTGGTACAGGTAGAGGTTGCAACAGGCCAACTGGGTGTTGGTGTTCAGCCTTCACTTGTTGACAATCTTGGCACTTATACAAGTATTCTTCTATCTTGCCTCTCATATTAGGCCAATAAAATAACTTCCTTAGTGTTGTTTCCCTTTTCAGGTATCCCAAATGACGAAAATATGGTTTCATGTGTACTTCATCCAAAACTGTTAACTTTAATTCGACAGAATTTGGTATGTATAACCTTCTTTTGAATCTTAGTAGATCGTTTATGTCCAAACTCATATCTATTCTCTCTAAATTTTATGATTATTTTGTAAATTTGCCACTGTTTTAATGTATTTTTCATCATTATTACTTGCATCCTTTATCCCTTTCTCAATGTTTCTTTCTGCCCTGCTAATGTTTATCTCAAACAACCCATGAATTATTCTACTTAAAGAATCTACCACTTTGTTTTCCTTACCCTTGATGTGTCTTACCTTGAAATCAAATTCGCTCAAGAAGGCTAGCCATCTTGCTTGCCTTGCATTAAGGTCTGGTTGACTAAACAAGAATGTTACACCACTATTATCAGTTAGCAACATAAATTTTATGTTCATTATATAGTGTCACCACATTTTTAATTAATTGATGACAGTTGCTAACTCCAAGTCGTGAGTGACATAATTGCGTTCGTGCTCTTTTAGTTTTCGAGACTCGTAACAAATAAAATTCCCTTCTTGAGTTAGGACACCTCCCAAACCTTCTTTGCTTGCATCCATGCAGACTTTGAAGTCTTTATCCGGGTCTTCTACCTTTAAAATTGGTGCAATTGTTAACAATTGTTTTAAGTTATTAAAATTGTCCTGATATTTCTGTGACCAATTAAACTTAGTTCCCTTTTTCTGTAGGGATGTTATAGAGTATGGAATCTTAGATAATCCCTCTATAAATATGCGGTAGTACCCGGTGATTCCCAAGAATGATCGGATGTCCACTACATCCTTAGAGATAGGCCATTCCATGATGGATCTTATCTTCTCTGGGTTGACTGCAATACCTTCTTAAGATATTACATGTCCTAGGTACTGTGTTTTATTTTGAAAAAAGCCACATTTGTAAAATTTTGCATACAATTTGTTTTTTCTTAAAGTTTGCAATACTATTCTTAGATGTTCTTTGTGTTATTCTTATGTTTTTGAATACACTAGGATATCATCAATAAACACCAAAACAAACTTATCCAAGTACTGAATGAAAATGCTATTCATTAAACACATAAGTGTTGCTGGTGTGTTAGTGAGACCAAACGGTATAACAACAAATTCATAATGTCCATACCTCATCCTGAAAATTGTTTTACTTATGTCTTCATCCTTTATTCTAACCTGGTGATAACCAGATCTTAAATCCAACTTAGAAAAAATATTTTCCCTTCCCACTTGATCAAACAGGTCATTGATTCTACGTAAGGGGTATTTTTTATTAATAGTCATTTTGTTTAACTATCTATAATCAATGCATAATCTTAGAGTTCCGTATTTATTTTTAAGGAAAAGGACCGGTGCTCCCCATGGCAAGACACTTGGTCTGATGTATTCCTTGTCCAACAATTCTTGTAGTTGAATCTTTAATTTTATTAATTCGAGTAAACTCATCTTGTAGGGTGCCTTAGATATAGGGGCTGAAGCAAGCAACAAATCGATAGAGAAGTTTATCTCTCTTCTTGGGGGCAGTTCAGGTATTTCGTCTGCAAACAAATCTATAAATTCATGTAGGACGGAAAAATATTCTAGGCTAGGTTTATTTTCTTTGTCCAGCATATTTGACACTTGGATAGCATAAATCTGAAAACCTTTACTCATGCACTTCTTAAATTGCATTGCTGAAATATGCCTAACTAAGACTGGTTTTTCTATGCCTTGTATTGGACTAAGCATGTTGTTTTTGTCTTTCAAAATGAATGATTTTTCATAACAATCCAAAACTTATTTATGCCTCTCTAACCAGTCCATTCCAATAATTATATCATAAGACCCTAACAATAGAATATTCATATTTATCTTTGTGATTTGACCACCTAAACTGAACTCACAGTCAGAAATGAAATTGGTTACTTTTCCTTTTGTTCTTGTTGCTAGTTATACTAGACAAGATTTTGCATGTCTTACTTTATTAAGTTTATTTGAATCCACTACACCAGGAGAAACATAACTCAAAGTAGCCACTGAATCAATTAAAACAGAAACATGATCATTGTTAAATTTAGCTTCAACTTCCGCAACAGTGGACTGGTGATCATCTTGTCGGCCATCCACAATTGCATTGATCTTGTGTAAGCTTTTGCCACATCTCCCACTGTGGAGGCTTCCTGCAGGTTTTGAATTGTATTCCTTGCTACACAAGTTAAATGCGGACATTTCCTCCTTAACTGAGGTTCTCCACATTCCCAACATTTTATCAGTTCTCTGGGACTATCCACAAACTTCTTAGTTCCCAGATTAACTAGTTTAGCTCCTCCTTAGGTGTTCTGGTTATTGGAGTGAAAATATTTCCTTGGAAAGCTCTTTGTTGCATTCTGAAAAGGGGTTGGTTGATAGACCTTCTTCCGTTGGTTCATTCTCTCTTGTTTCTTGTCTTTCCAAGGCTTGGGAAATTCAGACTGTTGTTTTTATTGATCATAACACATTCAACCCTTCTTGAAAACTTTGCTTAAGGAATTAGGGTTGTCAAACTCGATTCTTTCCTTATAGGTCTGTGGTAAACAACTTAGGAACCTCTGGATTTTTACTTTGTCTTCCTGGATATAAGACACAAACCTTAATAATTCCATAAAATTGTCTATCAGGTCATCCATACTCATTTGACCGAGTCGTAGTTCATAAAACTCTTTGGTCTTTCTTTCATAGTAACTTTCAGATAAATACTGTTTCTTAAAGTATTTCTTGAAATCTGAACACTCCATTTATTTCTCCTGTAGGACCTTGGCCAACTTCAGGTTCTGCCACCATATACTTGCCTTTCCTTTTAGGTTATAAATGGCCATATTGACCTTCATGTTGCTGGAATAATTGTAAATCTCGAAATACTTCTTTATGTCTAGTAACCATGCTTCAACCTCCTCCCTTGTCATGGATTCTCCATCAAAGGTGGATGGTTTGATTTTCTTAAACTCTCCTTCCAAGTGGTCCACCTATTTTCTCTTTCTTCCTATGGTTGTTTTATCTTCTGTTGATGGTGTGCCTTCAGAAGAGCTGTCCCCTTTTTCTCCTCCAGGACCAGAATTTTTGGAGGCCCTTTTGTTGACCTCTTCTTCCTCGTTATTGTCTTTTGGGATTTTCTTTGTTACTATGCTATGCAACAATAATTCATTTATTTCCTGCTATTCTTGTTGTGCTTTTTTTGGTTTCTCATTGTCTTGCTTGAAAACCTGCAGTTCCACAATAAGATTTCTCATGGTTTCCAGAACCTACATGGCATAACTTCCTTCACTGTTCTTCCCAATCCCTCCAGAAGGTCTTTGCTTGGGATTCTCCTCAAGCCTAATCTCCTCTTCATTCTGTGCTACCATTATAAGTGTTTTGTTAGTTTCTCATCAAACAGAAAAATATGTACTAAACAACATTTTGGCCCTATTTTAAGGTTCCAGTGTTGTAACCTTTTCTCTGATACCATATGTAGTGTACCCCAAAATTACCAACAAAAAATAAAAAATCCTAGGTGCATTAAAAGTCCTAGGTGCATTGCCCAAAGGGGTTGGATCCAATGGTGGAAAGCGAGGAGTTTTTCACCGTTGGGAAAGGTTCAATTCTCATGAGGGCTTTACCTGGAGCCATGGGGACACCTTGAGGTAGTGTTCGAACGTGTGGTTGCACCCAGAGATACTATAATAAATGGTATCGTGACCCGTGCACACATAAGTGGATCAAAGCCCACCCCCATGTCCTTCAACTTTATAGGGAAAAACAAGTTTGGTTCAGTTAGCCACTGGAACCAAAAGAAGAATCCATGATATGGTCAAAAGTTGTTCCATAAACATTCATAGTTGTATCGATTCTTAAAGGGGCCTCAGGATGGAGCGAGAAGAAACGCCGAAGCGGCTAGGGCCCAAACCCTAGCCGTCATTGCTCTGAAACTGAGCTTGCAGGTACGTTGAGAGCCGACAGAAGCCGCCGCTCCAAGTTCCCAACGCCCTCTCGCCATACAGGGCGCGATTCTGCGTTCCCAGCGCGGCCCTCCTGCGCGCACGCTTTCAGTGGTAGCCCAGGGGTCGCCGTCCAGCCAAGATGGCATCAAATCCGACTGCCGAGACTGAGGAAGATCCATTGGACACCTTTAAAGGGTTAGTTCGTTCGGCAGGAGCTAAATCCAAGCTTCCTCCTCCAACTAAGTTTGTTAAGAAGATGGAGGAGATCCCTTCCCTGGAGCTTTCTCCAGAGGAACCTTGCAACACGGCTCTCTTTTTGGCAGAAAGGGCCCTCATTGGAAAGTTCACGGGGTTATGGCCCAGCCCCAAATCGGTGGAGGCATGGATTGAGGAAAGATGGAGGTCGATGATAC
>JASDQU010736361.1:35866-48129 GCA_032191745.1 Picea mariana | reverse complement strand
AGCCGTAGCGAATCCCAAGTCACGGGTCGAATCGGCTCTGATACCATATGTAACGACCTCATCGTTACGACAACAACTCTGAGAATAGGTGCAATTTTTTTTTTTGTTGTTTAAGGTGTGTGCGTGCATGTAGAAGTAACAAACGCACTTGACTCTACGTCACCACTCGACAACCAACAAGACGCAACCACAATGTTCAACACAAGAAGACTGAAGGCACACAACGAGTAACTGCAACAATGTATGGCCATAGCCATAAGGCGCACAACACAACCATTAATACATACTGGGGGTTCACAGTAAGAACATAGAGGGAAGAATCCATGGTGTTAGGGTTACTATTTCTGCACAGGAAAGTAGGGCGTTTAGTCTTATGTCTTCTCGAAAGAAGATTAGACACGCTCCTGGCCGATTGCTCAGGCAGAAACTAGTAACCCGACCGAGAACAAGACGCAAGCAAGATGAACAAAACAGGGCGACCCCGACATATCCCAGTGACAACAAGCAATAAACACCCCTAGACATAAGGCGTACAACTAGCAGTTGTAAGCAAGAAATGACACCAGGTGTTAAGTACAGTACAGTCACAGATGGAAGAATCCAATAGTAGAGTTTACTGTTTCTGCACAGAAAAGAAGGGCTTTTAGTCTTATGTCTTCTCGAAAGAAGATTAGACAGGCTCCTGGCCGACTGCTCAGGCAGAAACTAGTAATCTCCGACAGGTGTGTCGCAAGAGTGGAAACCCTGCCTTTAAAGGGCCCGAGACTCTTGATACGGCATTGGATTCTTTACACGAAATAATCACACATGCAGAAATACATTCTAAGGCTGCGAGGAGACGTCTACATCCTTCCCGACACAAGCGGACCAAGCAATACAAATGATTACAACCGAGTACAATAATACTTAAAGAAAACCATGACCACTAAGGAAAGTGCAAACCAAAAGAACTCTGACAACAACCAACCATCATCAGAATGAGGCATTATCGACGACTCAACTAGCATTATATTTCTAATCCATTACTACTTGTAAATACCGTTAGTTCACTAGCTTCCAAATCTACCCCTAAAGGAACGTAAAACAATTAATTTTGATTCCCCGATACTAACCCTAAGGACTGATTGTACCCGGTTTTAAGGCCTTGCGTTTTATATGTTAACAAATTTGACAACATTCAACCACATAACCATAATGATGACCACAATGTCTCTCTTCTCAAAAACCTATCATGTTATTACATTGCCTCACATTCAGTCGATTATATAAATATCTAGATCTATGCGAAGATATCCAGAACTTTTTCATTTAAACAATATAAACAAAAGAAACTGTATCCAAGCTAATTTAATTCACTTCTTGCCATGGCATTATCTTAACAATCATTACCATACACTAGCATTAACTTAAATCAAAACATTACATTAAATTTCTCCCCTTTTATTTTCATGACCCTCAAGAGTAATTAAAAACTAGCCTTACCCTAAATATTGGTATAAATACCACATGCATTACATAATTGTTAAGTACACCATCGATATTTGCATCCATAATGCAATAAGGAGCTGTCTAACTCTACTCAATATACATCTATTAGCTAGAAATTTAGAACCAACATTTAATGCATAAACTGTCCATATAAACTTAATAAACTCAATATGCATAACCTTCCATATAAAGTCAATATGCATAAACTTTCCATATAAACTCAATAAACTCAATATGCATAACCTTCCATATAAAATAAATATGCACAAACTTTCCATATAAACTCAATATACATAAGCTTTCCTTTTAAGCTCACTGTCCCGATTCCCATTAGCACCCTAAGGTCAATGTCATTTGTACTTTGCTTTCATAAGATAAATGTAGCAGTTACTGTGGTAGCTTTCAAATAATCTATATCAATGATTGCTAAGGGGGCATACTAGAACATCAAATATTCCTTTGAATTAAGCAGTAAATGTCCCTACAATTTCTTCAATTATCATGTAATTATATGATTGAACTAGATGGCACAGCTTAATCCATTATTGTAGATTTTCTATTCTCTGGTTGGTTGACAAACCATTAAAATCAAAAGGGAAACTCAACATGATTTTAATTGGGCACTTTTGTTTTTGTGAAAGGTCTCCTCCGGAAGCTACTTCAATTTTGTAGAAACTTGGAAATGGTTTTGTTTTAGGGATTGCCTTCACATGGTGTTTTGGGAAGCAAGTTCAACCAGTTTAGTTTAATTAGATGCAACAACATTCAGATTAATCAAATCACTATACATATTTTAAAAATCTGACTACAAAATACGACAACCAATTCCATTCTATCTTTATATCGATATCTGCTACTTCTGCTTGGGAAACAGTACTGGTGAAAGAGGCAACTAATTTCGGTTTAAAGTGGTTCGTCTGGGTATCAAGAAAAGGAACGTGCTGCCAAGCACACAGTAGAAATGCAGTGCGGATATTTGAATCCCAACGCTGTCACCCTACGCTACGACTGTCATAATGACTCAGCCAAAGACTCAACAGGAAAGGGAATAACCAACAAAGAAAATTATTTTATAAAACGGTTGGCACGCATTCAATGGCAATAGGCTTTAACGGTGGCAAAAATACTCAACGAATTCATAGCAATCTACCCAGCAATACGCTCAGCGAAATTACAACCATATAGTAAGCAACATACTCATGAATTTACGGCCATAAACTCAACGATAATCTCAACGAGGTTTCGGCAATATACTCAGCCATAAACTCACGAATTTGCAGCTATGTGTAACAAGGAATTCACTGGAAAGTTAAAAATGAAATGCTGAGTAAAAACACACACAGATCACAAGGTATTTAAGGGTAATTATGTTGTGTAGAGAAATGAAATCACTGAGATAAAAGTGTGTATTTTCATTGGGTGGTGACACCCAAAATCACTGGGGAAAGCACCAAATTGAAGAGAAACAAAAATGTTGTCGAACCGGGAAGAGGCACCCCAAAGTCGCGACTCGCTAGGTGTAAGCACAAATTGTAGCGGTTTGGAAAATGTTTTAGAGGCTGGAGAAGGTTGCCACAGTCGCTGGTTGTAAGCATGGATTTGCAGAGAAAATAAAAACCTTTTTAAATCTGGAAGAGGGAAGTAAACTAAAATGCCGCAGAACTTGGATCTGCCCACACAAAAATAAGGAGCCACCGAAACTGAGTTTTTCCCACCGAGAAATAAAGACCACAGAAATTGGGTTTCCCATAGTAAGGTAATAAAACGAAATGCCAGAGAGAGATGAAAGTAAGTGAAAAACGATTTGCTAGTGGATACAACGAATTGCCAGAAGCTACAAAACGAGATGCCAATAAGTTATAAAATGCTTTGCCAGAGTGGATTGTCATTCTTAGTTTCAATTCCATAACATGACCAGCAAACGAGATCACCAGAACCAATAGTTCAGAACATATTACCCAAACAAGGATTCTAGAACAATAACGCGGTAACCATACAAAAACGACTATGACAGCTGAAGCAACATCTTACACTAATACATCATAATCGTCGAAGTAAATAACTGGGCAGTCTACTCTACCAGAAATAAAATCATATTGTTGCCTTTCGCCTGCTTCGGACGACGTCCCGCGCTCCATGCTGCGTCCCGCACTCCGTGCCGCATCCCGCGCTCCATGCTGCTCCCGCTCGTCGACCGTAGAAAGCTCACCGGTACCTCCCAGCCAATCGCTAGGGGTACTCTGCTTCCACCTTAGCCCCCCGAGCCACAAAGGGGCCACACCATATCCAGAGATAAGACTAGATTCTTAGCTCGCCTCCAAGGCTGAGCTACCACTCCAACACAGCTGAGAAATTCCCAACTCCTCACAAGCAATCAGTCAAGCCACAATCTGGCAGCGTAACGTTACGCTCACCATTCATCCCCTTCTTCCTTCTTTTCCCCTTCTTTTATAGAAATTTGAGACCCACCTACTTTCCTAAATCATTATTAATTTAATTTTTTATGCCAATCCTCTAAAAATTCTCTGCCGTCCAAGTGTCACTCATCCCCCACGTTTCTCCAAAAATTAATTTCTTTTTAATAATTAAAAGACTCATTTCCCTCACCCCCCTTTAGTCGCTCCTAAAATTACTCCTAGGGTTCCTAGATCCCCTCTCATGCTTTTAATAACTTTCCTAAAATGTAGTTGCCAAAATTTAGCTCATTTTAGTAACTCCTTAATTGTTGATTCCTTTTTTCTTTTTACCCTATGTCTCCTACTTTCCATTATTAAGTTTCCCTTATTACAAGTTTCCTTATTTCTATTATTTATTTCTCTCTTTTTATTTTTAAACCCAAAAGATAAATGCGCTTATTAATCCTTTCTATATTTTTAAATTCATTACTTTTATACTCTCACATGTTTTTTTAACTTTATATTCCTTTTTACCATTAACACCACATATTTTAATTAATTTAATCCCTTTCTTCACTTTACCCCTTTTAATTTTAAGAAGACTTTAATTAACACCCAGGAGGGTTTTAGTTTACGCCCTGATGTTTATTTTGTAGGATCTTTTCTTCGGTCTTGTCAAAATTTTATCTTAGAGATATTTTAAATTTTAGGTTTAGATTCGAACTGGGTGACAATCAATCAGGGGAGTCGTTTTGAGAATTTCTAAAGGCGTTAAGGTCTCAGGGTCATCTAGTTTTGTCTCATCATCACCATCAATGTGACGTGCCCTTCAAGACGCACTACGTGCTCAAAGGGTGCCACTTGCCTTGTTTGCTTCTATTGCATGACGTGCCCTTCAGGATGCACCATGTGCTCCAAGGGTGGCACTCGCCTTGTTTTCTTCTGTTGCGTGACGTGCCCTTCAGGATGCACCACGTGCTCCAAGGGTGCCACTCGCTGACTTGACTAATTGGTAGACATCTATAACCCCTGGAGTCAATATTCCGCCAGGTGAACTTGTGGGAGACTAAGGGCTCTAATGAATAAGGACCCCGCCTTATTGCGCGCCCCTTAGAATCATCGCGAGCGACTTTCGCAGTCTTCCCTCACGACATCGTGGATCCTCTCGAACTAGGTAATCATTAACCTATAGTTCGAGCCACGGTGGGAGCGCTAGTAGGCTGCGACAAGGCTGCTGTCCACACCTCTCCCTCAACCTCTCTAGAAATCATGTGTGGCCCCTTTACTCCATATGTGAGTCTGGTCGGCAAGCTATCGTCAGCCTGCATCATAAACCATCATGTCAGAACATGTCAACAACATAACATCAAATCAATAAATATCATGGTAAATAACTCAAATATCACACTCCCTGACTCAATTCGGAGTCCAAGGGTTCCGTCGATGCCTCGGCATCCTCCAGGTCAAAAACCCTGCACACTCAAATAAACTGAGTCAATAGCACCTGTATATAACAATAGTAATACATCATGTTATCTATCATAACGCATCATAATCGAGTATAAATGTTTTAACATCAGAAAAGTCGAGATCACTTGCAAGCAAGTGTCCTCAAATAATAAGTTTTGTAAGCGTGCCAGAGCGGGATGTTACATAGTGTGAATCCTTGTCATAAAACCACATGGATTCCACGATGGACAATAAGATTTAGGGTGGTGACATGTCGTGCCAGGTAGGTTTCTAACCCGAGTGTTAGAATATGTACTTGGGTGACCCTGTCATTTTTCAGTGGTATGTGTCAAGACCCACCAACTACTATTGAATCCAAAACCAATGGGGACGTCCATCACTATGAAAGTTAGGATGCACATTTAGTTAGGGTATGGACGTTGCAAGGAGATTATATGTGACCAAGGGTAAACCCTTCAAGTAATACGCATGATTATTTGTGTTCTAGTAAACTCAAACAAAATAATACATTTCCTTGGATATAAAAACCTTATGATAATGGGTTGCATCTAATACCAATATTTTAATCGCTCTTGCTATAAATAGAATTATAAAGGGTTAGAATAAAGAGAATAATATGGATTGTTTGGAATGGTCATAATGATGTCTGAAGTATCCCAATGTTCAGGACGAGGTATGGACATTATGAATTTGTTTCTATACCATTTGGTCTCACTAACACACCAACAACATTTATGTGTTTAATGAATAGCATTTTCATTCAGTACTTGGATAAGTTTGTTTTGGTGTTTATTGATGATATCCTATTGTATTCAAAAACATAAGAATAACATAAAGAAAATCTAAGGATAGTATTGCAAACTTTAAGAAAAAACAAATTGTATGAAAAATTTGACAAATGTGGCTTTTTTCAAAAGAAAAGACAGTACCTAGGACATGTAATATCTTAAGAAGGTATTGCAGTCGACCCAGAGAAGATAAGATCCATCATGGAATGGCCTATCCCTAAATATGTAGTGGACATCCGATCATTCTTGGGAATCACTGGGTACTACCGCATATTTATAGAGGGATTCTCTAAGATTCCATACCCTATAACATCCCTACAGAAAAAGGGAACTAAGTTTAATTGGTCACAGAAATATCAGGACAGTTTTAATAACTTAAAACAATTGTTAACAACTGCACCAATTTTAAAGGTAGCAGACCTGGATAAAGACTTCAAAGTCTGCGTGGATGCAAAAAAAGAAGGTTTGGGAGGTGTCCTAACTCAAGAAGGGCATTTTATTTGTTACGAGTCCCGAAAACTAAAAGAGCACGAACGAAACTACGTCACTCATGACTTGGAGTTAGCATCTATCATCCATGCATTAAAAATGTGGCGACACTATATAATGGGTAGAAAATTTATGTTGCTAACTGATAACAGTGGTGTAACATTCTCGTTTAGTCAACCAGACCTTAACGCAAGGCAAGCAAGGTGGCTAGCCTTCTTGAGCGAATTTGATTTCAATGTAAGACACATCAAGTGTAAGGAAAATAAAGTGGTATACTCTTTAAGTAGAATAATTCATGGGTTGTTTGAGATAAACAATAGCATGGAAAAAAGCAACATTGAGAAAAGAATAAAGGCTGCAAGTAATAATGATGAAAAATACATTAAAACAGTGGCAGATTTACAAAATAATACATAAAATTTAGAGAGAATAGATCTGAGTTTGGACAGAAATGATCTACTAAGATTCAAAAATAGGTTATACATACCAGATTCTGTCAAATTAAAGTTAACAGTTTTGGATGAAGTACACAAGAAACCATATTTTGGTCATCTGGGATACCTGAAAAAGGTAACAACACTAAGGAAGTTATTTTATTGGCTTAATATGAAAGGCAAGACAAAAGAATACTTGTATAAGTGCCAAGACTGTCAACAAGTGAAGGCTGAACACCAACACCAAGTTGGCCTGTTGCAACCTCTACCTGTACCAGAATGGAAACGAGAGACTATATCACTAGATTTTATCACAGGTTTGGCTAGAACTCAAAAACATAATGATTCAATTATGGTAGTAATTGATAATCTTAGCAAGTATGCACATTTTATTCCTATAAAATCTTCTTATAAATCTATTAACATCGTTGAAATATTCATCAAGGAAATGTTTAGACTACATGGTATTCCTAAAATGGTGATTTCGGATAGAGACGTAAAATTTACATCTATGTTTTGGAAAGAATTGTTTGCAGGGTTGAATACTAACTTGAATTTTAGCACAAGCTACCATCCGCAAACGGATGGGAAGGCTGAACGAATGATCCAAATCATAGAAGATATGATACTAATGTACATAAGGATGAAACCAAGTAAGTGGGAAGACTACCTACACTTGGTGGAGTTTGCATACAATAATGGTTACCAGACATTAGCTAAGATGATCCCCTTCGAAGAAATATATGACAGAAAGTGTACAACTCCGATTAGCTAGGATAACCCAGTTGAAAAACTCATAGTGGGACCATAAATTCTCCATGAAATGGAGAATACGGTAAGAAAAGTACAACAGAATTTAAAAGAAGCACAAGATAGAGAAAAAAGTTACACTGACCTGAAAAGAAGACACCAGGAATTTCAAGTTGAGACCACATGTATTTAAAATTGAAAGAAAGAAGATGTTCATTAAATCTAGGAAACTATTCCAAGTTGGCACCCATCTTTTGTGGAACTTTTGAGATCTTAGCTCGAATTGGACCCATGGCATATCAACTTGCACTTCCCACAAATTTGAAAATTCATAATGTGTTTTATGTTTCTTTGTTAAAAAAATATCTTTCATGATTGTACTCACATGATCGATTGGAACATGGTGCAGGTGGAACTAGAAGGCGAGATCCAAGTGGAACCTCTGTGCATTCTGGACATGAGAGAAATAGTACTACGGAACAGAGTCATCACCCAAGTAAAAGTGAAATGGAATCACTTTAGTCGTGAGGAGGCCACTTGGGAATTGGAGGAAGATTTGTAGAAATCTTATCCAACCCTATTCCGAGAAAAGAACAAACACTGAGGACAATGTTGTACTGAAGGGGGAAAGGATGTAATATCCCCAAAAATAAATTATTATTAAATTCTTTATTCACTTGGGAATTTATTTCCGCTTTTGACAAATTTGAATTTGAAAAATTATTACCATTTATGGAAATTATGAATTTGGAATTTGGTTAATTTTAATTAATTATTGTGATTGTTGGAGGAATTTGACCATTGGCAGCTCCTGAAAATCAAACATTTGTAAAGCTGCGAAAATTCCAAAGGGGAAAAATACCTAGGCCCTGGATTCTTTTGGATATAGAGAATATGGGAGGAGGTAGGACGTTGCCTAGTATTATGGGGAAAATAATATCACTTTTTGTTATGAGCAGTATTTTTTGAGTGTGAAGCAAGGAGAATTTTCTGATCTGAAAGAGGACTATAGCGAAAGAAGATCTTAGGGGTTCTCCCTTATGGACTCATGGTCAGGATAAGGGGTGAATGGAGAAAGTAGATTGGTTGTTCTATTCTATGGTTGGGTGGAACTTGGTTGTTCCATTTTTTGTCCCAACACCTTGTTTAGATATGTACATCTACTTATCCCTTGTTGAATTGTTTTGATTGGTTATTGGATGATAGAATCAAACAAATTGTAGAATTAGTTTTCTTTTACAGTTTGAATTTATCGACTGAGTAGATCTAAGAAAACTGATGTGTGTGATAGCTATTGATGTATGTGTAAAATTTTATTATTCAAATGAGGTACCCTTTGAATCAGCAATAAGAAACAGATATTAGTTTGATTCTATTGTTGATATTAGAAATATTTGGTATAAGCATGAATGTAGACTCAAGTATAAACCGGCATAAGGATTTATTATAGAATGCTACAAGTTAAATAATCGAATTACAGATCTACAGGAATGCCTGTATGCATTTTACGTGTTGCAATAAATCTAACATCACAAAGGTATTATCATGATAATATAAATCCTATACCATATCCATATATATATATATGTATATATATATATATATGTAAGTGTATAGATATTTGCTTAAAGAACATTTTAAATTTGTACAAACAAAAACAAAGTTTGGAATAAATACCAGAATTAGAAAATACATATATACATATATGTTGCTTCCTATACAGAGTTTCAGAACTACACATCCATCTAATATACAGAAATATTTGGATATGGGATCACATGAGATTTCAACTAAGCTTCTATTGATAGGAATGCACCAAAGACATAAATTCACAATGTTGTATGCCATAGAAAAATCAATAAACAAAGCTCTAGTGTCACATAACACATAATATAGAGTTTTCTCGCTATATAACATTGTCGTATGAATTGTAGGAAAGTCGGTAAATTTTTATTAAGCTAATGAATCATCTGTATAGCCATAGGATTTGATATGCTCTTCTTTACAAGCAAATAACCTGGGCAAGACTCCAGTACCACTTAACCAAACCCTAATCCTCCAACAATTTAAAATACCAGAAATCAGAACTCGAATACCATTTTCGAGCATGGCGATAGCTAGATCTATTGACCACGAAATATCCAAGTCCTACAAGGGATAAAAGAAATTAGTAAATAGGATTATGAAGAATCAAGGAATTAATAGAAACAAAATTGTTTTCGAGAACTAGTAAACAACAAAAAATAAATATCAAAGAGCAAGCAACATGCAGAAAGAAATCATGAAACATATTATTAAGAAAACAACACCAGGTCAATACTTAGATTGAGGTTGGAATAGGGTATTCTTTCTACTTCAACAATGTTGAGCGAACGATCCATAGCCCGAAGGGGAGGAGTGAGCTTTGAATTGACTGGTGGGTACCCTTGCAAGAGAAATAGGGGTCTCATCATTAGTCTTGTAACCGAATATAATAACGAGTTGCTGAGATTGTATCAAATGATTAAAACATTATTAGACGTGCAACATATATTTAGCATAAATGGAACTTTAATGAATGCATAGTATAAACCATGATCCACAAGTTACCCAATGCGAATCACAGATAGGGTTACGATATTGTTCTTATAAATTAACTAAGACTAATTCTTGAAGTTAAAAGAAAGCGCAATCACGGACAGGGTTCTGGATAATTAAAGTTGTTTTTCCTTGACGCTAATTAAAATTAAATATAACGAATAGACATCTAAATTTCTAGAACAGAGAATAATGGTAAATCCTTGAATATATCTAAGACTCTAGAATGAGTATACACGATGGAAGCCTTAAATTTGTATCTATGCATGTACATATACAAATAGGGTAAATAGAGTTATTTTTTATTAAAAAAAAACCTTACACAACAGTAAAGAAATCCTTACCGCAGCTACAGGGATTGATTTACGACTTCACAAATTTAAATCCGAGGAAGCAAAATTTCCACAGTGAGTCAGATACAAGAGATGATAGCTTGAAGACTTCATGCTAAAACAAATAGAGTAATTAAGGAAAAAATGCAACCCATATCTACAGAGAACACAGTAGGTGAACAACCAATTAAAAGGGTGAGTTTAAGCAATGCGGATTGAGTCCTGGCCTTGAAAGAAAACCCTTGCGAATGGAAATATGGGTTATGACAGAGAACTTTAGCATACCGTTATTCTACAAGAATACTCTGTGTTGAATTTTAGGGTCACTGTAATAGGGTTTAACCACAGGAGTTGAAGAGATAGGTATGTCGTGAGTAAATCCAAATAAATACAAGGCTACACATCAAATAAATGAGTAGGGTAATTTCTTGTTGACAGAAACCTAACACATTTCGGGACTGTCCATGAATCAAGAATTTAAAATCGCCTATGTAGAAGGCTTACAAGATAACGAAATCCTGGAGAAGTGAATGGCTTCCATCATGGAAGAGATAAATACGTAAGACAACACCATGGTAGAACTTACACATCTAACCAGAGATCGAATGGAAATATTCCAGAGAGTTAAGATTAATGAGAAGGGAGGTTCAGAACTAGAACCACGGTAAAAGAAAAACCAGTTATAGAGACAACTTAAGATGTGAATGAATCCCTTATATGCTGCAGTTACTCCAAGAAATAGGGTTTTTTGATCTTACCTGGTAAAGGAGGAGACCATAAATACGCATAATGTTTTCTTTCCATACACAGAGTAGAAGCCCCTCGTCACCGATGGTTACACACAGAACAATGTTACAGAGGTTAAGGCAGGATGTTTTGGGAAAGATGCAAAAGAGCCAAAGAAAATGGAACCTTCGTCAACCAAGTGACTCTCGTATTAGGAAGTAATGGAGAAAATATGTCTTGGGTACACAGGCCATGTGAACACACATGCATGGCGTATCCACATTGGTCACGCTATTTTTAGAACCTGTACAATGCTGAAAACCCCATAACTATGAACCAAAGAAATTCATTGGAATTTACGGACATGTGTTGACTGCGCTTTGAATCGAGCCCACTAACACTGTTAGTGTGAATCCTTGTCATGAAACTGTATGGCTTCCATGATGGAAAATAAGCTTTAGGGTGGTGACATGTCACGCCAAGTAGGTTTCTAACCCCAGTGCTAGAATATGTACTCAAGTGACCTTGTCATTTTTCAGTGGTGTTTTCCAAGACCCACCAACTACTATGGAAGCCCTAACAAGAAAACCAACGAGGACTTCCATCACTGTGACAGTTAGGATGCGCGTTCAATTAGGGTATGGACGTTGCAAGGAGATCGTATGTGACCAAGGGTAAACCCTTCAGTTAAGACACACAATTATTTGCGCTCTAGTAAACTCAAACAAAATAATACGTTGCCTTGGATATAAAAACCTTATGATAATGGGTTTCATCTAATAGCAGTGTTTTAATGGTTCTTGTTATACATAG
>JASDQU010736361.1:4743-24485 GCA_032191745.1 Picea mariana | reverse complement strand
CCTAAGGACGTGAGATTATCCGCTCTAGGTCCATTACAATATACAAAGTGGACTTCATCAAATCAACACATTAATGTTTGCGCAACAATATCAAGGTGCAATCCAAAAAGAAATCGTGCTGGCTTGTCCATCTGTCTCCCGCTTTCACACTGGCTCGCTTGACGTGGGCGATGCTCCTGCATCACCAGACAGAAGGTGACAAGGAAAAAGAAGACATGGCATCCATGAATAAAAATTTAAGTAATGTCTTGGTATAATTTGTTAATAACCATTATCACTCTATTGTTGTTCTTCTTAAATTTTTCCTTGTATATAAATTACTAATATTCGTAAATGGTAATTCTTCCAGGTTTCATCTACTCAAGAATTTTGGATGTTCATACTCGTGATCGATGCAAAAGGTATTCTAGTTCCCTTCTATAACCCTTCCGGAGTTTGAATAGTCACGATTGCAAATTTAAATGTAGTCATTCCTTATAGTTTCCCTCAGTTTCCTATCATGCTTGGAAAGGGGAAAAAATTCCCAAATGTAAACTTAAATTTCAGGTCTGGTTACTATAAGTATGACTACCTCAAAGATTTATCTACAGGATTTCCCTGTTTATTTGAAGTAATGAAATGACTGTTGTGTTAATCGAATCTCCTCATCGTTCGGTTTTAACCCTACTCTGCAATTTAATTTCTATGATTATAACTTGGATTGAAGATTCAGTTTGAAACTCTGAATGTCATACTATGAAAATTGAATTGTATTAGATCTATAATACTATATCATTTTACTTCATTTCAAAATTTATTGTGTTTGCGGCCAAAATGCCTTGTTATGAACTTGTTATAGTTAGACTGGATCTAAAATTGAGTGGATACAATGATCTAAGTTATCAAGGTAAAGGTAGAGTAGGGTTACGATTCTGAGATTTATTTCTATAATGCTTATCTATATATGAAGATTTATATATACATACATATATATCTATTGATGTTTAGATTAAGTAAGGGGGTTTCTATAAGTCTGGTAGGAGTTTGCAATTGCATGTTATATGTACAGAACTATATGATTGTATATTGCCATTTCTATGTTGTCCACTGCAACGAACACCGAGTGGACAGTTTTGCATGTATACTCATCACTCAATAATTTGTAAATCATTTAATACAATGGTTATTCTCTCAGTTGGGTCTTTTTATTTTGTGCAAAAGGAAAAGAAAAGATTAAAAGTTATATCATTGTATGATTTATGACATTATATATCTCTGAATCTTTGTACTTATGGAGTATTCTACTTCTGTATTATCTTATATCAAAACAACAAAACTTATTCAATTTTATTTGGTACTGTAATGAGATTTAAGGAGGATTTTCAGACTCTCCGATTCAGTATTTTCTTTATATGAAATGTAGTTGATTGCCTATTGGAATAATTTGTTTTCTTATATAATATGACATCAGATCTTTGTATAAGTGAGTTTTTGTTGTAGTCATTCAATTTTCGTTTAATCAATAACGCCTAAGCAAAGTACCAACTACAAATAGGTCTCTCTCTCTCTTTATATATATATAATCCTATATGTAATATATAAGTATATACGTATGGTCCGTAGGGTCCATATTGTCTCGTATCTCTCCCCCTTCAATGTTATATGAGAAAGGAAGGCTCAACTAGGTGATATGAATTTTCTGAAATTTAATTACAGAGATACACATGAACTTATATATATATATATACAGACTTGTTCAAATCCAATTATACATAGATTGTTCCGCCTAGAAATTCAATTACAGAAGAGACAATTCTAGAATTTGGTTATATGTTATAAGCTTCACACCAATGCACATATTTTATCCATGAAAAATATTTCACTTTAGCACAAACACATGCATTACATCAGATATATATAATCATTCAAACAAAGAAGGGAAAACCATGTTCCTCCGAACCATAGAACAGGGCAGCCATATCACTTGCCCGGTTCACCCCCTAGCCTTACAATGAATCCATGAGGTCAGACTTGGAATCTCCTCTTCAGCAATGTCTTCCTCTATCAGTAGTCTTTTTCTTTCCTCACACTTAGTAATTAGTGCTCATAAAAACAAGTACTCAGTAGTTCTTTTTCCATCATACTCAACAATGTCCTGCCTCCTCACATATGTTATAAAACAATCTTTTTTCCTAGGTCTTTTCCCTCCCTTGGTAATTTTCGCAGCTTTCTAAATCCGTTATTTTCAGGGGCTACCAATGGCCAAATCCCTGATTTTCCACTTGTAACAATCAGCCCTGAGGTAGTTCCAACATGTTCCTCACTCATGGAGTCATGGTCAGCTGAATTTAACATGGTTGTTCCATTTGTCCTCTTGCAATAATTATTAAATATTTTGTTTTCATACAAGTTTCATAGTCAAATAGTTAGTTGGGTCAAATTAGATCTCTACCCAACAGTCATAATAATTAATTACAATTTACCAAATTCAAATTCAGAATTGCCATAAATGGCAAAAAATTTCCAAATTCAAATTTACCAAAAACAAAATGATTTTCCTAACAATTTTCGAATTCAAAAGTAATTTTTTTTGGGGATGTCACATATACATATGCATAATGATGATCATCTACAAATTGTGTCACTATACTAAAAACTGAGGAAGATAGATTGACATTGATCTTTCTTGATAATACTCTTTATGCTTTCAACCAACTAAGGAAAAAGAGTAAATTTCAAACGATCAAAATAATCTTAGACATGTACATAATTTTGATCATCTACAAATTTTGTGCGACCAACCACGACTGAAACCAACCTATATCCACCATAACCCCGAATCTATCAACCAATAAGAGGTATCAAATCTCTCTAGGTGCAAACGTTTCGTCAATTTTTTCACTCTAAAAAACGTTTTCACCTCTACATATTTGATCCCTCTCGATGCTTGATAGATATGGGGTTAGGATGGATCTAGACTAGTAATTCTTAAATTCTATTAATATTCTCTTTGTCTTCTTTTATTACACTATCACCTTTAATGTGGTACGAAATATACATAGTCTTGGCGAAAATAAATTTCCTTTGAATTATAAGGCTATTCGCTTGATTTCCATTTATTACACTCATCATCTTTAATTATTAATGTAGTACAATGTCTTTTTGATTCTTCGCAAACAAAAACACTCCCTCTCAGCGAGGTACACATTCTACATTATGCCAATATTACCTATGGGTAGATATCAAATAGATTCAACATTACAGCAAGACATCCAATACCCCGCAATGTATCTATACCTCATCATGTGAACCCTTGTGACTTCACGAACAATGCATCCAAGGCCCATGCGTAGTTCTCAAATAACTACAACATGTCCCCAAGACATCCACTACCCTACAATGCATCAGTACCTAATCATGTGCACCCTCAGTCTCAGTGCCAAAATGTTTTTCATACTGGATGAGATCCATATGTCTCAATTCCAGCCCTTTTTCATGTTTTATGAGATCCACTTGTCTCAGTTCCAACCCTTTTTCATTCTGGATGTGAACAATCAATGCCAACCCTTTTTCATGCTAGATGATTTCCACCTGTCTCGGTACCAACACTCTTTCATGTTGGATGAGAACAACCAATGCCATCAATTTCTCATGCTAGATGAGTTCCACCTGTCTTAGTGCCAACCCTTTTTCATGGTGGATGATAACACCTAGTGCCAACCCTTTTTCATGCTAGATGAGTTACACCTGTCTCGGTGCCAATCCTTTTACTTGTTGGATGAGAACACTCAGTGCCAACCCTTTTTCATGATGGATGAGTTCCACCTATTTCAGTGCCAACCCTTTTTCATGTTGGATGAGAACAATCAGTGCCATCCCTTTTTCATGTTGGATGAGTTCCTGTTGATGGGCGTTTATGACACACCATCAACAGGAAGGGAAGATCCATTCCGAGGTTGTCTACTTAACCCAAGTTGTTAGGTATAATATACCCTCATGGGTTTTATGGCTCTGCTATCCAACTAAGATCCTAAAACAATTTAAAATATGTGAACTAACTAAATATACCACTCTAAAAATCAACACTTTAATTACAAATGTTTAACTAACAATGTTTATGTACAATGGTTATATACAGTTTACATGGTTTGAGCAAAGCCTTGTGAAAATAATTATTTTTAACTAATGGATCAAAATAAGAAAATAAAGGAAATTGTATTAGTACTATAAATGACAAACTAATAAACAATGATTGAATAAGATTGTAAATGATAAAACTATAATGGTCAAAGCATTTAACGTTTAAATGATGCAATCATTATTCATTCGAAAATAAACAAATTGAATAACATAAAAACTAACTAACCTGATGTTGATCAACAATACTAAGCTAGATTTGTCTCTTTGTATTTGTATAAGCTCCTATTAGCATGTGTCAAGTGTAAACCTATAAAAAAGGCAAGCATAATACTTCCTGAAGAAACTCAAAGAAGTCTTTTATATTACGGAACAAGTTTATGATGACAAAAAGACAAACGATTATATATCATGTGACTTTAGAATCTCCAAATAACTGAAAATGAAAGAAATTTCAATACTTGGTAAATGGTGTTACCAACTATCTAGATATTAAGGGAACCAAAATATAATGAAAACATAACATTGAAAGTTACATGCAGAATAGTCTAAAGCTAAATCAATACAAATAAACTTTCAAATTCAGAAATTATATGAGAAAAAATATTAACATTGCACAATCTACAAAAAGACAAAAGCCAAAGAGTAAATTGTATATGATATAGCTTCACTATAATAAGTTCATCATAAGGTCCAAAAGACTTTTTTGGGGGATAATAGACTCCTAAAGATTGAAAAAATTAATACATAAATGATATCAATTAACCATGTATTGATAAAACAGACTAAAGCTAATTTAAATAAATCATAATCAATTACTCAAAGAATATGAAGATATTATAATGAAAACAAAACCATTTTACTCACAGGAAAAAAGTCATTAAGTAACCTGGCATTTCATATTCTTCTTTGAAAATACTTGTCCATTCTCCCAAAGATTTCAACCATTCGTTACTCCATTTGACAATAAAAAAGTTTACAAAAGATATAATATACAAAAAAGAAAGGCTAAAGATCCTCCTTTCAATTTCCTAGATCCCTTTGTCTCTGAACTTTCTCATATATTTATTCAATGAATGAATAGTCTGGACGTCAATAGTAATTTTCGCCACCTGAAATTTGCTTCGTAAAGAGACACAAATATCTCTCAAATCGTGCATTTGTTTCAGAAAATTTCATCTTGTAAGATAAATGGGTCCATTCTGAAGATGAATTTTCAATTGTTTCTTAAGATTCCTTACGGTTTGGCTGAAGCAAGTCCCGCAAAATTGTCTGTTTGTTCTTGAACACATTTCCAAATCTTATCTGTTGTTGCTCATAAATTATTTGCAACAATCCAATATTATTTTTACATTAATTGTATTGAACATATTTGAATAATAAAATCAATCCATGATCAGATCCATACAAAATAAATGATAACAGAAACCCATGAAACAAAAATAAACCAAATTAATAACCTAAAAATTGTGAATAAAATGAAATCTAGAACAATAAAATTAAAATGAATTTAAACTAACTATAAGTTCTAAACAAATATTGTTTATATTTTCCTTTCAAATATGATCTTAAAATTCTAGAAGCTTCAAGTTGATGGAGAGGAGAAAAATATTAATTTTGGGTTTTCACAAAATCAAACAAATGATAGATAATTTTTTGTTTTATTTTATTTTGAAATGATATGCAAAATGACAAAAGAATTTAATTAATTAAACCCACCAAATGATTTTGTGAAAATGAGAAACCAACCAAGATATTATATGATGACTTATTGAACCCATTATTCAAAATATTCAAACTTGCTAATGAGTAAAAGACGAAAACATAATCATAATTTAAACGAAAGTAAGCAGTTGATAAAAATTGATGTTTTCATTTAAATAATTAATATTTCTATGCTCGTCTCTCCTTCATTCAAATTTGATCAAATGTAAAAAAATGTCATAGAAAAGGTGTGTCGCAATAATCTTTCTTCCTGTAAAATCATTGTTATTAATCCATGTCTTCAACCAAGCCATTCTCATAGCAGATAAATACAGTAAGGCAGAGGTAATAACAAACTCCCAAATTATGAACCTCATCCATCAACATCAAAACTCTGTAGAACGAAAAACGAAATGGAATTTGAATTTCATGAAATTCAAACAATACAAAAAAAAAAAGAATATAAACTCAAACCAACCTCGAAACAAAGAAAACCAATACTAATCCAATGAAGTCAAAGGGAAAAAAAATGAAAAATCCAAGTAACATTTCAAGGGACCCTAGATTTTGATTAAAAATAAAGAAGGGGGTTGTTGGGGCCCAACAAATGGAGACTCACCTGGAGAAACAATTATCTCTAATCTAGTAAGCTTTCATCTCAGGAATAAAAGAATAAGACTTGATAAAGGATTTAAGATCCATGAAATAAATTCACTTTGAGACCATATAATATTAGGATAAGCTCAATGCTATAACCAGATAATCAAATTTTCTTTGCAGGGGATTATAACCTGAAAGAATGTCTTAATCAAAGATTCAAAATATTTTTGAAAATGACTTAAATACGGTTGAAAGAGCCACTGTTGCCAGCAGGCGTCCATAGCCTTGGCATGGATGTCATTTAACCCACTCAAATGCTTTAATCCCATCCAATTGTTGTATCCACATGATATATACTTCCATAAAAGTTAATTTAAAAATATATACCTGCTACCACTTGACCCGACATTGCTTCGCTACCAGCAAACCTCTTCAGTACCACGACGAAGTTGTCTTGGTATCATGTGTGTATTTACCCGCTGCCAGCGAGCCTGTTCATTACCCCGATGGCTTTACACATGCTTCCCACACTTAAGTTCTTCCAAACCTCTTATGCCCCTTTTAAATAATAATACAATTATAGATTTATTGATGACAAAAAGAAATGGGTGATATTGGAGGTTAATTGCAATATAGGTGAACAATTGATTTTTTTTTTTAATTTCTTTCAAAACTGGAAGTTTTATCATGGTTTAGAGATTTTAGATTTCGGATAAAAAATCATCTAGATAATGGAGAAGCACTTAAAAGTTATCTTTTAATAACATGGACATTGTAAAAAGTCTAAAGATAATCATCATTCCCAAATATGTCAACACATTTCAGGGGTAATACTCTAACAAAGACCGTTTAGGATTTCATAGTACTCAACTGAATTACAAATCAATTATCTGAGTTGAATGCTAACATCATAAACTCTTTGAACTATTTCAAATTGTTTTTAAAAACATAAGTCTTGAAATGAATTCTTCCTTTGACAATCTCTCTTTGATCAGAAATATATTTATTCAAAAAGACATACAAGAAGAAAGTTCAATCAAAGAAAGAAAAAAAAACAAACACACAACAAACTAAATCAAATTTTGTTAATGGGATTCAAAATCAGAAGTATATCAAAACAAACAAAATTGAAATAGAAAAAGCTGACTTTTAAAAATAATTTGACCAAAAACAAAACCAGGCCAACCTCTAATAGAGAAAGAGGATCAAGAGGAAGAACAACATAGTTCAGAGTTTTTCATATAGGAAGGTTCTTTTCTTAAGATAGTGATGCATGATACATCATTTTGACCAAGATTAGTATTAAAAGTCACATAAAAATCATTAACCAAGATGAGTGCAATTGCGTGCAATGGTAAACTATATTTTTTAGGGTAAAACTAATGTGAATTAAAGACCAAATCCTTAATCTATTTATTAAAGCTTCATAATATCTGAAATCATTGCATGATGCTGCCAATATTTGAAAAATAAACACTTAATCAAGACAACTGCGAAAAGGAAAAAGAAAGGAATTGAAAGAAAACTTCCCTGACAACATTCAGATGACGGTTCTCTTTGCATAGCTATGTGCCTTCATAATTGCATTGTTCAAAGGAAAAAAATGAAAAGACAAGAAAAACCCAAAAGGAATCTATTCCTACACCTACTCTAACTTCTACATAGATCAAAATGCTAAGTAAAATCATATTTCCAGTGCATCCAAAAGAACATCTTCAATCTTACAATGCATAGAAAGTCAAAATTTGGAATAAAAGAATTTAGTATTTGCAGATACGAAAGAAATATGTCATGCTTACCTCCTATATATTCATTTAAAAGAAAAGAAAGCACGACCTTTCCATTCTTTTGAAACTTCTTGATGTATGAATTCTCTAGCCATTCCGCCATCTTGTCAAGATATGGGTCATAATGGCATGGAAGAATGTAAGTAAGTTTCGAAAAATTGTCAATATTATGGGGACCTGACGTAACCATCAACCAAGGCTGAAGTGCCCCATCCTCCTGACAATTCCCCAAGTGTTCATCAATTTATTCACATGGAGGATCTAAAAAAATATGTCATGCTTACTTCCTAGATATTTAGGTAGAAACAAAGAAAGAAGAACTTTATTTTTAATATGAAGATTTTTTAGATATGAAGCTTCAATCCATTCTAAGATCTTATCATAAAAATTAGGATGAAAACTATGAATTTGATGAAATGGATATATCAATGGGGAACACATCATAAGAGGATTCATGACTTCAATTAGATCATTGGTCTGAACACTTCCTTTGATGATATTATTCCTTTCAAAATACAAAGCATAAACTTTAAAATTCGAACTAATCAAAGAATGAATACGCAATGTAGAATATTTGATCTCCATGAGAATGAAAGCATTGTATTTTTCAAAAATAAATTGTGTAAAATCATCTTGCAACAATTTTTTTTTCCATGCGAGTGATGAAAGTGAAAGAACATCAAATCCGACTTCATAAATGTTATGTTTGGAATTAATTTCACCAAATATTGGCATATCAAAAAGATCTGATGGAAAAGTGTAAGATACAGTGGCTAAAGTATCATGTCCACCAGAATCTAAGAAGAGATCAGGATATAAAGAGTAAAAGGAATCAGATATAAGCACATGAAAAGAATCTCTTGATCTATGATATTTAACAATGGTATTCTTATGACATTCCTCTTCAATTTCCTCAAAACTTTCACTCTGTTTTGGTGATAAATCCTTGAACATAATATGAACATCTAAATTTTCCTCATGTATGATAGACAATTCAAAAATTTCATGACAAACACCTAATCTTTCATGTGGATAGGGTATGATTTGTGGATGAAGGTTTAAGTTTTCTTCTTCAAATTGTAGATTTATATCTCTAATCGGTTTCATAGGAGTGCTAGAATACTTAATATCATTTTCATCACCTAAGTGTTCTTCAATAACTGAATTTAAGTATTGATTAGAGAAAAAGTTAAAAGAATATGGACATTCACCTTGACCCAACATCATATCTTCTTCCACGATGGTCGAGGACTAAATATACAATGATTCGGAGGAAAAACAAGTTTGATTGTTAGTAAGAACGTTTTCAATAGATTCTACCTGCCTTGTTTGTTCAAAAATTTTGGATGGATTCTTCTCATCCTACAAACAAAATTATTCTCGCAATTGAGTGATAGGATTTGTAACTGATTCATCGTTTGCAATTGAAAATGGTTGGATGAAAATGGCACAAACATCAGAGAGGAGATTTAGTACAAATGACATGTCATCAAGTTGAAAATTACAGAGAACATGATGGATGCTTGTTAAAAATACCTCTGGAGATGAATTGTCATTGATTAGTAAAGCCTGAAATTCTTCACAAAATTGATTGTAATCATAGATTTCAAAAGCATCTAAAAATTCCTCTACAAATTGAAACCAATCAATAATGTGATATGTTGGAAAAGACTCAAACCAATGTTTAATCCGACCCTGAAAGTAAAAACAAAGACTCCGCATAAAACCTTTAAATCAGAAATATCATGCTTGATGCATTTACACCAAAACTTGTTAAGATGGTATTTTGCAGACACATTCCCCCCACCATCAAAGGTGAGTTTGGACAAGCGAGAGACTTTCTCATTGGGAATATCAAGTAACGAGAAGTGGAAAGAATGTTCCAACTCAATGATTTGGAGAGCCATGAGGAATTAAATACATTCAAAACAAAGACATCTACAAGGTCAACTTTTCATTCTGGCCTGCCTTCTAGTGCATTTTAAGATGACACAAAAGAAGAATTTATAAATATGGAATCATGAGAGGATGAGGGGTAGAACACTTAATCATTAAATTTACCTCGACCCTCCTTCTAGCTTCATTTGTTGACGAGCATTTATGACACACCATCAATGGGAAGGGAAGATCCAGTGCAGGGTTGTCTACTTAATCCAAGTCGTTTCGTATAATATACCCTGACGGGTTTTATGGCTCCATTAGACAACTAAGATCCTAAAACAAATTAAAAGATGTGAACTAACTAAATATACTAATCTAACAATCAACACTTTAATTGCAAATTCTTAACTAACAGTGTTAATGTACAATGGTTATATACAGTTTACAATGTTTGAGCAAAGCCTCGTGAAGATAATTGTTTTCAACTAATGGATCAAAATAAGAAAATAAAGGAAATTGTCTTAGTACTATAGATGAAAAACTAATAAACAATGATTGAATAAGATTGTAAATGATAAAATGATAATGGTCAAAGCATTTAACGTTTAAATGATGCAATCATTATTCATCCACAAATAAACAAATTAAATAAAATATAAACTAACTAACGTGATGTTGATCAGAAATACTAAGATAGATTCATCTCTTTGTATTTGTATAAGCTCCTCTTAACCTATGTCAAGTGTAAACCTATGAAAAAGGCAAGCATAATACTTCCTAAAGAAACTCAAATACTTATTTATATTATGGAATGAGTTTATGATGGCAGAAAGACAAATGATTATATATCATGTGACTTTAGAATGTCCAAATAACTGAAAATGAAAGAAATTCCAATCCTCAGAAAATGGCGTTATCAACTATCTAGTATTAGATGTAAACTCAAAATACTTGAATAGATGATCAACCACAGATATCAAAGGAACCAACATATAATGAACCATATAAATGAAAACATAACATGAAAAGTTATATGTAGAACAATCTAATGCTCATTCAATACAAATAAAGTTTCATATTCAGAAATTATATGAGAAACAATATTAACATTGCACAATATACAAAAGGAAAAATGTCAAAGAGTAAATTGTATCCCATATAGCTTCAATATAATAATTTCATTATAAGGTCCAAAAGAATTTTTTTGGGAGATAATAGACTCTTCAAGATTGAAAAAAATAATACATAAATGATAGCAATTAACCATGTATTGATAAAACAGACTAAAGCTAATTTAAATCAATGCATAATCAATTACTCAAAGAATATGAAGATATTATAATGAAAACAAAACCATTTTACTCATAGGACAAAAGTCATTAGACAACCTGAAATTCCATATTCTTCTTTGAAAATACTTGTCCATTCTACCAAAGATTCCAACCATCCGTTACTCCATTGGAAAAGAAAAAATGTTTATAAAAGATATAATATACAAAAAATAAAGGATAAAAATCATCCTCTCAATTTCCTGGATCCCTTTGGTTGTGAACTTTCTCATATATTTATACAATGAATGAACAGTGTGGCGCCACTAATAATTTCCGCCACCTGAAATTTTCCTCGTAAAGAGACACCAATATCTCTTAAATCATGCATTTGTTTGGGACAATTCTTGCGTGTAAGATAAATGGGTCCATTCTCGAAATGAGTTTTCAACTGTGTCTTTAGATTCTTTATGGTTTGGCTGAATCAAGTCCCACAAAATTGTGTGTTTGTTCTTGAACGCATTTCCAAATCTTATCTGTTGTTGCTCATAAATTATTTGCAGCAATCCAATATTATTTTTGGATCGATTGTCTTGAAAGTATTTAGATAATGAAATCAAACCATGATCAGATCCGTACCAAATAAATGATAATAGAAACTTGTGAAACAAAAAGAAACCAAATTAATAACCTAAAAATTGTGAATAAAACAAAATCTGGAACAATAAAATTAAAAATAATTTAAACTAACTATAAGTTCTAAGCAAATATTTTTTATATTTTCCTTTCAAATATGATCTTAAAATTCTAAAAGCTTCAAGTTGATGGAGAGGAGAAAAATATTGATTTTGGGTTTTCACAAAATGAAACAAATGATAGATAACTCTTTTTATTTTATTTTATTTTGAAATGAGATGCAAAAAGACAAAAGAATTTAATTAATTAAACCCACCAAATGCTTTTGTGAAAATGAGAAACCAACCAAGATATTATATGATGACTTATTGAACCCATTATTCAAAATAATCAAACTTGCTAATGAGAAAAAGACGATAACATAATCATAATTGAAAGGAAAGTAAGGAGTTGATGAAAATTGTTGTTTTCGTTTAAATAAGTAATATTTCTATGCTCGTCTCTCCTTCATTCAAATTTGATAAAATGTGAAAATATGTCATAGAAAAAATGTGTCGCAATAATCTTTCTTCTTGTAAAATCATTGTTATTAATACATGTCTTCAACTAAGCCATTCTCATAGGAGATAAATTCAATAAGGAAGAGGTAATAACAAACTCCCAAATTATGAAGCTCGTCCATCAACATCAAAACACAGTAGAAAGAAAAATGAAATGGATTTGAATTTAATGAAAATCAAACAACGAAAAATAAAATAATATAAACTCAAACAAACCTAAAAACAAATCAAACCAATACCAATCCAATCAATTCAAAGAGAAAAAAACGAAGAATCCAAATAAAATTTTGAGGGACCCTAGATTTTGATTAAAAATAAAGAAGGGGTTTGTTGGGTCCCAACAGTTCCACATGTCTTAGTGCCAACCCTTTTTCGTGATGGATGAGAACACTCAGTGTCAACCCTTTTTCATGGTGGATGAGTTCCACCTATCTCAGTGCCAACCATTTTTCATGTTGGATGACAACACTCATTTCCAACCGTTTTTCATGTTGGATGAGTTCCACATGTCTCAGTGCCAACCCCTTTTCATACTGGATGAGAACACTTCCTATGAAGAGGGACCACACCAAGATTTTCTCTGAAGTATTAAAAATTCATCCTCGACAACGGATTGGTAAAAATGTTCACAACTTTATCCTTCGTAGACATGAAATTGGATCCTCACTACTCCATGTTGCACCATATCCCTGATATATTAATATCTGATCTCGATATCTTCGACCTGTCATAGACCATAGGGTTCTCTGACGACTTCATGCAACTCTAGTTGTCATGCCAAATGCAGGTCACCTCCATTCAAAGACCAAATAACCCAGACAATAGTTCTCGAAGCCACACTACTACTGTACAGGTTTCCAAATAGTCAGCTTTAGTCGTACTGAGCGCCACACATAACTGCTTCCTACATCAAGTCAATCCTATTAATCCTTACTGTAGTACCCAAATGCGTCTGGAAATAACCATCCAACTCCTTCTTGAGCACTAGATATCGACTTAATCTTCAACCTGTTGACTTTATCACTTGTCCTCCAGAAAAAGACTCCTCATCCTCTTCTTATAGGTTCGAGCAAAGCCTTGTGAAAATAATTGTTTTCAACTAATAGATCAAAATAAGAAAATAAAGGAAATTGTCTTAGTACTAAAGATGACAAACTAATAAACAATTATTGAATAAGATTGTAAATGATAAAATGATAATGGTCAAACCATTTAACCTTTAAATGATGCAATCATTATTCATCCGCAAATAAACAAATTAAATAAAATATAAACTAACTAACTTGATGTTGATCAACAGTACTAAGCTAGATTCATCTCTCTGTATTTGTATATGCTCCTCTTAACCTGTGTCAAGTGTAAACCTATGACAAAGGAAAGCATAATACTTCCTAAAGAAACTCAAAGAATTATTTTATATTCTGGAACAAGTTTATGATGACAGAAAGACAAACGATTATATATCACGTGACTTTAGAATGTCCAAATAATTGAAAATGAAAGAAATTTCAATCCTCAATGAATTGTGTTACCGGCTATCTAGTATCAGATGTAAACTCAAAATACTTGAATAGATGATCAACCACATATATTAGAGGAACCAAAATATAATGAACCATATAAATGAAAACATAACATGAAAATTTATATGCCGAACAATCTAAAGCTGGTTCAATACAAATAAAGTTTCATATTCAGAAATTATATGAGAAACAATATTAACATTGCACAATATACAAAAGGAAAAAATCCAAAGATTAAATTGCATCCCATATAACTTCAATATAATAAGTTCATTATAAGGTCCAAAAGAATTTTTTTGGGGGGTAATAGACTCTTCAAGATTGAAAACATTAATACATAAATGATAGCAATTAACCATGTATTGATAAAACAGACTAAATCTAATTTAAATCAATGCATAATCAATTACTCCATGAATATGAAGATATTGTAATGAAAACAAAACCATTCTACTCACAGGACAAAATCCATTAAGCAACCTGAAATTCCATATTCTTCTTTGAAACTACTTGTCCATTCTCCCAAAGATTCCAACCATCTGTTACTTCATTTGAAAAGAAAAAATGTTTACAAAAAATATAATATACAAAAAAAAAGGATAAAAATCCTCCTCTCAATTTCCTGGATCCCTTTGGCTATGAAATTTCTCATATATTTATACAATGAATTAATTGTGTGGGCGCAACTAATAATTTCCACCACCTGAAATTTTCCTCATAAAGAGACACAAATATATCTCAAATCGTTCATTTGTTTGGGACAATTCCCACATGTAACCTAAATGGGTCCATTCTCGACATGGGTTTTCAACCATGTCTTCAGATTCTTTATGGTTTGGCTTAATCAAGTCCCACAAAATTGTCTGTTTGTTCTTGAACGCATTTCCAAATCTTATCTGTTGTTGCTCATAAATTATTTGCAACAATCCAATATTATTTTTGGATCAATTGTCTTGTACGTATTTAGATAATAAAATCAAGCCATGAGCAGATCCGTACCAAATAAATGATAATAGAAACTTCTAAAACAAAAAGAAACCAAATTAATAACCTAAAAATTGTGAATAAAACAAAATCTAGAACAATAAAATTAAAAAGAATTTAAACTAACTATAAGTTTCTAAACAAATATTTTTTATATTTTCCTTTCAAATATGATCTTAAAATTCTAGAAGCTTCATGTTGATGGAAAGGAGAAAAATATTAATTTTGGGTTTTCACAAAATGAAACAAATGATAGATATATCTTTGTATTTTATTTTATTTTGAAATGAGATGCAAAAAGACAAAAGAATTTAATTAATTAAACCCACCAAATGATTTTTTGAAAATGAGAAACCAACCAAGATATTATATGATGACTTATTGAACCCATTATTCAAAATAATCAAACTTGCTAATGAGCAAAAGATGAAAACCTAATCATAATTTAAAGGAAAGTAAGGAGTTGATGAAAATTGTTGTTTTTGTTTAAATAATTAATATTTCTATGCTCGTCTCTCCTTCATTCAAATTTGATAAAATGTGAAAATATGTCATAGAAAAAATGTGTCGCAATAATCTTTCTTCCTGTAAAATCATTGTTATTAATCCATGTCTTCAACCAAGCCATTCTCATAGGAGATAAATTCAATAAGGAAGCGGTAATAACAAACTCCCAAATTATGAAGCTCGTCCATCAACATCAAAAAACCATGGGAATAAAAATGAAATGGCATTTGAATTTAATGAAATTCAAACAACACGAAATAAAATAATATAAACTCAAGCAAACATCGAAACAAAGAAAACCAATACCAATCCAATCAAGTCAAAGGGAAAAAAATGAAGTATCCAAGTAAAATTTTGAGGGACCCTAGATTTTGATTAAAAATAAAGAAGGGAGTTGTTGGGGCCCAACAGTTCAACATGTCTTAGTGCCAACCCTTTTTCATGCTGAATGAGAAAACTCAGTGTCAACCCTTTTTCATGGTGGATAAGTTCCACCTATCTCAGTGCCAACCATTTTTCATGTTGGATGAGAACACTCAATTCCAACCCTTTTTCATGTTGGATGAGTTCCACATGTCTTAGTGCCAACCATTTTTCATGCTGGATGAGAACACTTCCTCTAAAGATTGACCACACCAATATTGTCCCTGAAGTATTCAAACTTCATCCTTGACAACGGATTGGTAAAAATGTTCGCAGCTTTATCCTTTGTAGACACGAAATTGGATCCTCACTGCTCCCTTTTGCACCATATGCCTGATATATTAATATCCAATCTCAATATCTTCAAGCTGTCATAGACCATAGGGTTCTTTGACGACTTCATGGAACTCTGGTTGTCACACCAAATGCAGGCCACCTACATTCCAAAACCAAATAACCTAGACAACAGTTCTCGAAGCCACACTACTACTGTACATGTTTCCAAATACTTAGCTTCAATCATACTGAGCGCCACACATAACTTCTTCCTACATCAAGTGGATCCTATTACTCCTTACTGTAGTACCCAAATTCATCTGGAAATAACCATCCAACTCCTTCTTTAGCACTAGATGTCAACTTAATCTTCAACCTGTTGACTTTATCACTCGTCCCCCATAAAAAGGCTCCTCATCCTCTTCTTGTAGGTGTTACCTACAAGTCAAATTCAGTCCAATAGTATGAAATTTACAAAGCCACACTGCTTCACAACTTGTTGCACATGCTGCCATATACTCAGCTTCAGCCGTACTGAGCGCCACACATGACTTCTTCTTGCATCCGACAGAGCCTCCTTCTTTTTACAGTAGTACCCAACTCCCTCTAGAACTAAATTTCTGGATCCCTCTCAAGCATTGAATATCAACTGGATCTTCAACCTGCTGAATTCATCACTTTCCCTCCAGAACAAGTCTCATCATCCTCTTTTTGTAAGTCTTACCTACAATTCAAATTCAGTCCAATATTCAACAATTTCCGAGGAAAAACTACTTCATGACTTGTTGGACATGTTGCCACATACTTTGCCTCGACCATACTGAGTTCTACACACAACTTATTCTTGTTTCTCCATGAAACCATCCTGGAGCCTAGAATGAAGCAATATGCTAAAGTACTCTTCCAATATAGGATATTGTCAGCCCAATCTGAATTTCAATATCCATTTAATCTAAACTCATGATTTGTCACATACGTGAGGCCATAATCCAATGTACCCTTAAGGTACCTCATCACATGTTTTGTTGCGATGAAATGAACCTACCTTTGGTGCTCCATATATTGACTCATGATGTTAAAAAAAAACATATATTCAGTCTTTTGTTCATCAAGTTCACCAACAAACCCACCATCTTTGTCTATAAAGTAACTTCCACAATATTTGAATTCGTATCTTGCAACTTCAAATTTGATACCATAGCAGTAGTCATTTCCTTGCAATCCAACATCTGAAACCTCTTCATGATTTCTACTGTATACTTCTCTCGATTCAGAAAGATCTCATTCTATCTCTGCCATACCTTGAGACCTAAAAAGTAATGCATCATCCTAAGATCTTTCATCTCAAACTCAACAACCAATTGTTTTCTTACACTTAAGAATAACTTCTAAAATTACATAAAATATCAAAACTCCCTCTTAATGAGGAATGTATTATATCTGGCACACACTCTGACACTCTCGCCATCCACATGAGATCATGCTCATTGGTTGTTGGACACACAAATCTATACATCACAGGAAATCCATAGTGACTTCACAACATGCATCCAGGGCTCGTGGGTAGCTCTCTAATAGTTGCAACATGCCATAATGAGATTATCCAGTTTCTCATAGAAAGCATATGAATCCATCACTCTTTCTGAGGATATATAGTCTTTGGAGTCATCTGTTGCATCTGCATGTACTAACCTCCTCTTCTTCTTCATTACACAGATGTGCACAACTCTATGTTTGGATAGTCTTGCTTCATGTTTCTTCCTGTGACTGTCGTTATGGCTCATTCTCAAAGCTATTACCTATGACCTTCCCGGAACAAGAAACAAGAACAAGAAAAAACATCTTCTAGAGGAGATCAATTTATCTTGTGCACAACTATATACAATGACCCTCAAAATGATACCTCTTCTACTATGACCAACACACATCCATCAAATGCTTGATTCTAGTGTTAAATTAGACAAGAACAATTTTCCACAAGTGATGATTACTTCCAACCATATTACTTTAGTAAACTCTAGAACATCACTAAGTAATTACACTTAGAAAATTTCAACTACTTAGAAACTTCGTTATGTTCCTTAAATCACTTACTGAATGTGAGAGAGAAAAAATATGTGTGTCTTTTATAGTAATATTAAATTGATCCAAAGAGACATGTCCCTTTGAAAATTAAATTAATTTTTCTTTCTTACAAATAATTGGAGAATACCTCCAATTTGGTTATAATCCATCCACATAGTATTTGACTTTGTTAAATTGTTCCTCCATAATTCATGCTATTCTTTCTATAATTAATGTCCACCATAATTTATGGAATTATTTCTATAATTTAGGTAGGAGTAAAAAGTAAATATGTTGTTCATAAAGATTGCAACAACCCCATAAATTTAACACTCCCAAGATTTTTTTTTTATGGACCCTCCTGTGAGAGAGTCCACTCCCACTCTCATACCATATTAGGTAATAAATATATTTATACTTTATTTTATAAATATATTATTGCATTAATAATATTGTTTAATAATTAATAATCATATTATTAATTATTAGTCTATTAGAATATCTTTAGATACCCAAATATCAATATACATGGTCTTAGTAAAAATAAATTACCATTGAATTATAAAAGTGGTTAATTTAACCCTAACAATAAACCTAAAAAAATTTGGATTAAAAAATCCATTTTCTTATTAAAATGCATTATTACTAAGATGAGATTTAAGCCTATACACCAACACACCCACATTATAAGTTATTGGGTTATATAAAAAATCATTATTAAATTAAACATTAATGGAATGAAAAACATGTCACCAACACACCCACGTTATAAGTGATTGGGTTATATAAAAAATCATTATTAAATTAAACATTAATCGAACGAAAAACATGTATTGGATAAAAAACGAAGTAGCTTTAAGCCTATACACCAACACACCCACATTATAAATGATTGGTTTATATAAAAAATTATTATTAAATTAAACATTAATCGAACTAAAAACATGTACTGGATAAAAAACAAATGTGGGCACTATCGATGAAAAAAATAAAATTGAAATCACTACTGAATGATAACAGGTAGACTAATCTAGCCCATTGCAAAAAAATCTAATGTTACAACATTAATAAAAGACAAAGCCATTGCTAAATTTAGTAAACGAGGTAATACCTTCCCACCGTTCCATGGAAATATCTAAAGTAGATGGGTGATCTACAAGATCATAGATTCTTTAATAAACCATCACAAGATAATATCATCACGAAATCAATCAACAACATAGGAATGTCATTCTAAACCTACCTACAAATTATTTTTTGTTTTCATTCTCATTTTTTCCCCTTTCATAATGGATATATCATAATGGATATATCTTATTATTATCTACCATTATAGTAGAACTATAATGGATTCAATTTTTTTAATGGATATATATCTTATTTTATATAGGGTGGAATCACGAAGGTGGGTTA
>JASDQU010736360.1:318255-334827 GCA_032191745.1 Picea mariana | reverse complement strand
CTGCTTCTGGTGCCTAATGTATTCAGGCCGATTGCAGTGCTTCTTGAATTTAAAAGCACTGGCAACAATATATAGTTAGGGAAAAAAACTGGCGCTATCAACACATCATAGTTCACTGGTGCGATTGAGGGACTACAAAGGGATTCACCAGGTTACATTCTCACTACGGCCTGCCCCACCCAAATGGCATGATTTTAAATTTGAGCTCGCCAACCTCGGGCCTTAAATCCAAATCAGTGCTTATTAGCATCCACCTTGTTACCATGGTTTGGGAGGTCCACACCGGCACAAAAAGTCCATTTCAAAATATTCAAGGCACAATTTCCCTTCAACAATTGGACTAAAACCTCACCTGTCGGCTCTGAACCTTCTTGACTGGAAGGATACACTTCCTCGTCGCTCTTAAAGTACTCCTTGAGCAGCTTCAACGTCCAATTTCCAATGCCTCTGAAAACAACCCACAAACAAAAACCTTGAAACCCTGATCAAAACCCATGACATAAAAAATGGAGAAAGAAGATGAATGTCCACTTTATCTTGCTGGCGTCTTTGAGGTCGCAAATGGGCTCCTTGTGGTCGCAGAGATTTCGGTAAGCTTTTGACAAGGTTGCATCTAAACGGTCCGTGTAGGTGTCCTTCTTAGCCATTTCATCCCATTTTTCGAACAAAAACATCGCCAGGCGTTCATTTTCGGGACAGACCACACTTCTCTGCGTTGCCATCGTGAATTGCTCAGCAGCGGAAAATGCTTGAAATTCCGCCACTGTTGGTGATATTGCGAAACATTTGTATGAATTATGGGATGATCTTGGGGTTTCAGGTGCCAGTGATGTTAGCACATTTCCTGCGTTTTTTTGGATGTAGATAACGCGGAGGGTTTATTGTACAGTCAACATTTGTACGTTGGTTCACTGGTCACGTTAATTTGCATTTGTACGTTGGTTCACTGGTCACGTTAATTTGCATCTGTACGTTGGTTCACTGGTCACGTTAATTTGCATTTGTACGTTGGTTCACTGGTCACGTTAATTTGCATTTGTACGGTGACGAAGTGTTAAGCGATCCACAAGCTGTTTTCTGTTTCCCTCGAGGCTCCAATTAAACTGTATTTTAAAAACAGGTGCAAGTGTTGCTAGCAAGCTTTTTCTCTCAACATGTGTTTCCTCCTAAAATTTTATAAGTTCAAATTCTATAAGGTAGGGTATGTACACCTTTGCAAATGTAATAGTAGATGAGTCATAAATCAATGTATAAGGGTAATACAATTTAAATAGTATAAAGAGATGATAATCGTATGCACCAAGTTATGGGAGATTTATTGTTGAACTACTATGATATATGCACCATTGGATGTACCCCTACAATACAATGGTAAATGTGTCATAGCTCAATGCATAAGGCTTTATAAAAGTGTTAACACAACTTAAATGGCATAGAAGGATGAATTCATACCTAAGTCTTCCCTTCACTTAAATGGTGTGTTAAAAAATGATGAGGTCGTATGCAAGTCTTTTTTCATTTAAATGACATGTGAAAAAATGATGAAATTGTGTTAAAGTTTGAAAAATGAAATGAGGTCAGGTATAAGTTTTATCTCCACCTAGATGAATATATGCAAAAGAGGGTGAAGACATATTTCAAGTCTAAGCAGCACCTAAATGGCATAGTAAAATGATTGAGGTCATGTGCAACTATTGGCTCCAATTAAATAGCATGTTAAAAAGGGATCAGGCCATAGGCAAGGGTTAGCTCCACCTAAATGGCATGTTAGAAAGGGGTAACATTGCATGCAAGTCTTAGGTCCACAAAAATGGCATGTTAAAAATGTGAGAGTATATGCAAGTCTTTGATCCAATTAAATGGCATGTGAAAAAGTGATGAGGTGTGTCCAAGTCTTACAAGGGATGAAATCATATGTGAGTCTTTACTTCACCTAAATGGTGTGTTAAAAAGGGATGAGTTGATCATGCGCAAGTCTTGGGTCCACCTAAATGGCATGTTAAACAAGGATGTCCAAACTCTTGTTAAAATCTAACGAAATGGAGTCAAGTCAAAAGAATCTCAATGGATAGAAAATTGAGCATCATGGAGGTATTAGTTGATTGAACATCAAAATGAAGAATCTAACTAGACATGTAAATGTTGATAAGCCTATAACTTAGTGAACCCCACCTATTGACTAGCTAGTAAAATATCACTAATGAAGAATGGGTGATTTACAACCATTGCACCACACTAAGGTGGGAACGATACCAAGGGGTTGCTAATGATGGAGTTGTAGTGCCACGTGACCTATTGTGGTATGGACCGACAAAACCATGTTGAAAGAACCAAGATGGCAACATGTGTCACGTTAATAGCTAACCAGTTGGGTGGAAGCAATTGAAGTGAAGAAATCAACAGTAAGGATGTCTTAGTCATCAAAGCAACAAAAATGTAGAGAATATTTCAATTGAGCACAAGAAAGTGAGAGGATGACTTCACATGTTGTTTATCATCGAGGAAAACATCGAGGAAAATGCAAAACACCATACAAATTGTCTAAGCTTGTTCAAATGAGAGCAACTTACATACAAATGTCAATTAAGCTTGTTGAAATGATAGCAACTCATATACAAATGTTGAATAAGCCTCTATAATTGGGAGTTGTTAACACATACAATGAACAAAGGTTTTGGGACCTTGATGCAAAACTCATACTTCTCAATTGATCTAATGGTTATTTGCCTACATATAGTTAATGAAAACATTAAAACAAATAGGGTAAACTACATAGCAGTTAGTCCTTGACTCTGGATTGTGTTTCACTCTTTGTTGACCAGATTCGGTGAGATGGCTTGAGTTCACAAATTTCTCAATTTGCGTGGTTGTTTTTAAGCTAAATTTAGCATAGGCATATAACAAGATCCCATCACTAAAAGGTGGCAAAAAGATACCTTCATGATTATAATGAATATTTGCATTTATATCACAATTATCATAAAAATGGTGAAGTCGGTGTTTATAGTGAACATTTTATATATTTCTAAAAGTATATGGTGACAATTAGACAAATGTTTTTTAGGTTGTCCAATTATAAAAATGGTAAAGTCCATATTTATCGTGAATATTTTATCTATTTTAAACAAGTATACGATGTTAATTAGAGAGTAGGTTTTAGGCATTGGACAATTATAAAAATGGTAAAGTTCCATTTATCAATACAAAAGGTTCACAATATTGATATCAAAAATAAAACTTGGTTAACAATGTTGTTTGTATAAAGATTTCACGTTAATCAGTATCTAACAAAAAATTGTTGGATGCAGAGTAATTTTATAAAACCAAAAACTAGCTTGTTTATATCACAATGAATATTGCAATCAACATCAAGTTTGAATGGCAAATGGCAAACAATTGGTGACATATGTTTTACAAGAGGCAAAGGTGTCAACTCATGATAAACGCATGTGCTCAATCGTGAGACTTGCATAATCACTTGGACCTATATGCTTGTTGATCCATTTTCATGTCTCGACCTTGTATTTTATGTTTAAGTTATAATGTGCRAAAAAKTCCTCCTATCATCYCAATCTACAATCCTYTGCATCMTGCAAAAGTCCATWTGTCTGCATTACTTCACGAGATAWCTATACACTTTCAACACTTAGTCTTTTCTGACTTGCACTATGYGGAGAARCCTTACATTAAGTTCATTCTTCACGCTYTGCATCAAGTCTACTTYTTTGYATTCCACATATGTATTCACTTTACTTCTCCCRCATGAGCTGACACTTCGTCTATATTTTGAGTTATGTTTTATGCAGAGAACTCAACACATTACTATTTCTCCGCAAYACTTCCCYTCCAYGTTAAATTTTCTCCRCAATACATTTTCCCCACATTAACTCKTYCCGCAAAACCCCTCCCCTCTCTACCACATAAACTTATACTTAGTCAATTCCTTAATTATGTCTCGTGCGGAGAACTTGACACAAAGCCATTCCTTCCACGTGACTTTCTCTTTGCATTAAGTCCTCCCACATGACTCATTTCTCTGCATGATTCACTCCTCTGCAAAACTTGTCTCTCTGCATTCCTTCCACACTAAATGTCCCATACTTAGTGTATTTCCCACTAAGCAACCTTTCATGATTTCATTCTTGAAGTAATTTATGGTGCATTTATGATGTCCTGATTCACAAGGAAAAGACAGATGTCAAAAGCAAATGAGGCTTAATTGTCGTGTTTTCCAAAAGATCATTTGCTTGTGAAGGATAATTATTATTAATAGTTCACATGCATTATGAAGGAAAGTGTACATATTGAAAGGATGTTTAAATAAGAACTATTAATGATCTTAGTCTCTATCGATTAAGCTCTATAATTCATATTAATAACCTTCACATACATCAAAGTGTATTGGAAAGAGTGGGAAAGATGGCAACTAGAAAAAAGAAGGAACCTTTCTGCAGAGATATTTTCAATTCCCTCGCTCGGGATGACAAATATTTTTAGTGGTCGACAACTTATCAATGGTATTCTAACCTCACTCCTTAGCATAAACTTGCCAATAAGATTTGGACAACTAGTCTAGCCAAGGTTGGTTGCATGCCTAGAGCTTTTGATTTCAGAGAATTAATTTCTTGGTGCACAAGTAGATTTGACTCGAAGCACGAGATGATTCAAATTGTTTCTAAAGGGAGGAATTTCATTATCTTAACTCCAAATGTATTTAGGAAAATATTGTGACTCCCCACTCCAAACAAAGTTCCAAAGCTTCCAGTTGCTTACTCTTTTTGGGATGCGCAAGGTGGTAGAGTGAACTTGTTGAAGAAATTCCTGGCACCATCTTCCGCAATGCCAACTGATACAACTCATATTGACATATGCCTATTATTTGAGCCCTGCCGTGATTTTTCTTGGCTTTTCTCACGAGCTGTGAGACAAGATTCCACATCCTACAGTCCAAGGTACATTCTATATGTGCTACACTTATCTATTCAGATGAAAGCAATATTCAATTGGGCTAAAATCGTTTTTGAATGAAACTCCTTATCAACTTTCAAATTATATGAAGACAAAGAGTTTTTTCATGACCTCTTATTTGGTATTTGTCATGGTGTACTGTAATGTATTTGAAGGATTTCCCCTAGGGGGTAATGTTGATGTTGATAATGACCCTATTTAATTTTGGTACCATGTGTTATAGAGACACAAAGCACCATTTCACTCCTACCAAGGACAAGATAATTTCATCAAAGAATTCAGACACATTCTTATTATAACACAATCGATGAGAATTACACAGGAAGCCTTGAATTTTCTCAAAGAAAAAAGGATTCATGTATACGAGGAAGAATCTACCTACTTCACGTTGTATGGGTTTGAAGGAAAGCCTTTCCTTCTTCCCAATTTTATGTGTGATGGATATTTTGCTACTAAAGTATGTAGATAGTATAAGTCTTGGTCTTCTTTCTTTAACCAGAAAAGGAAGCGACGGTTTATTTCCTTGCCTTTTCACATTGTTGATTTCAATTAGAGGCCTAACTCATTTGGCCGAAATTGTTGAATTATTGAATTCATTCCATTTAAAAAAAGTTGAATCCTTCAAAGGCTTCGACCCTAAAGGAATATTTTTTGCCCATCTATATTCAATTTCTTATGGTGCTACTTTTGCAAGAATGCAAGAAATCGTAGAGGGAGCTGGTGATAGTGACCCTAATACCAACATAGCAATTTCCAAAAAAGAGAAACAAATTTGAAACAAGGATTTGGTCACATAGGTCAGTTCAAATACATAGATAAAAAATACTAAGTTGAAGAAAGAACGTCAACAAGGTAAGTATAAGCAAGGGGGTCAAATTGTGACTAATGCTCATACTGGTTCTACTTCCCTCCCCCATAAGAGTTCCTTCTCTACCCAAAGAAGCCAAGACTTTAATGTAAGTAAAGGAGAGAATAATGAAGGATGTGCGGGACGAGGTAATGGAAATGACCCCCCTTATTTTGATATGGAGAAAGCACACGTTGTTCGACAGACAAAAAGAAAAAAAAACACTAGCAACAAAAGTGTTCAAAACTCTGAAGACCCAAGAGATGATTTAGCTAGGATGGAAGTGGATAACGACAACCAAGTGCCTGAATGGGCGGTAGTGCAAATCATTGAAAGTAAAAAAATAGCATAGGAGTTTGTCCACAAGGTACCGACAGTTTTTTAGGAATAGTCTTTGACTTTGCGTAATACTAAGTATAATAAAGAGGCTAGAAAATTCCAAATAGAAAAAAATCATGTTAAGAATAAGAAAGTTACAGAGAAATGGAGTTCATAGGTGGATGTTTCCAAAGTGGGACTCTATCGAATCCTCAAGCTACATCTGACCATTGGAGATGCTTTGGTTCATTCCATTACAAAACAAGAATTGGAAAATATTAGATTGAAAAAGAGGGTAAGTGAATTGGAGGACACTTTGAGTCCTAGACCACTATTTGTTGAACCATTATCTATTATGGTCTTATAAACAGTTCCACAAGACACACCAAGTACTTCCTCTAAAGTCATAAAAGTTGCCAAATTATTAAGTGGTGTCAGAATGTATGTTGTAGAGAATATAAACGAGTGGCTCAACACAATTTTGGAGGTGTGGGAAGTAGGCACCAATTTAAGGAATATGTCGCAGAGGATCTCTTCTCTTACAGATTTCCCACAACAAGATTTGGACAATGACAGATATTTTTATAAAAATGCTCTTAGTACATTTGTAGCACAAGTGTCAGATTTGAGTGATTTCACAAGGAAGCAACAAGATTTACCTTCAAAAAACAGAATGAAACAAATAAAAGTTGGTTGGCTTGCAAGGATAGAAGTTCTTTGATAATCAATTGCAACTTGTAAAAGGATGCAGGGAAAAAGAAGTGACTCGTTCCTAAAGTCGGTTGATATAGTTAAAGAACTTGAGGGCCCACCACTGAGTAGAGAATCTACATTGTTAACCAAGGAACAATTGGAGTTTGAGTTAAGCATACTCGAGATTTCATGGGGTAGTGAGTTTGACAATATCACTAACTTCCTAGAATAGAAAATTAAATGATGGTTGGTTAACTTTGTCAATGATAATGAGGATCATTTGGCATCAATACAAGAATTACGCTCAGAGTGCAGGGCAATAGAGGATGTGATATTTTCGCTTCGAGTAAATCAAGACATAATGATTCCACCGTTAAAGGATTATATAAAAAATTGGCTGAAGAATTCACTGAATGAAATAACCAATCCTTCGTAACTAGCACGAAATAGTTGCACCGACAAGGGTCAAGTTCCAACTATGTTTATGAAGGTTTTCTAAAGGAGCAAATGAGAGGAATCCGTCCATCAAATTCTATTTTTATCTTTATGAGTACTCTTTCGAAGCATTTCCCTTTTTCATCTCAATCCGTGATCATCCAACTTTATGTATTTATTGCTTACCTATAAATCCAATCCATGATTGCTTTCTCTCTTCTCCCTGGTTACCTCTACTACTATATATGGTCCACGGGAGCCCCATCCCAGTCCAATAGGACAAATGAATTTCATTTTATCGTTTAAGTATCAAGGATATTACGTTGTGCTATTTTTCCACACATTTTATTTGAACCTGGACAACCAATTTGTAATATTATTTTAAAGATTTTCATAGAGAGCTATTTTTGGAGCTCATAACTTTTGTGATTTCCAACTTTTATTAAACCATGAGATTTCAAGTATGTGTTTCCATTTAATCTTCACGAGTTTAAAAGTTTAAAATCATTTAAAGCTCTCTGTTTTTGGACCTTCATTTTACTTTTTGTCTTGCATGACTTGCTTCAAATTATTTTCTCCTTACTCTATGAATGGATTTGATGGAATGAATGTAGTTATTTTGTATATTTTAAAATATTGTTCTAATATTGTTTTACCACGTGGTCCACTCTTAGATGTTGATGATATGAATGCATAAAATGTATTGTTTTGAATAAATGAATCTATAATCTGAGTGTGAAAGAGAAGTATCGACTCTATAAAAATGAAGAGGGTATCTTAAGGATTTTAAAATAACACCCTACGAGGTTTATTCTTGTCCTTAATAGGAAAAGAGATCAATAATGCTTTATGTTTGTCAAACTTCCAAATTACATAGGCAATGTTGTTAATGGATTCCACTAGATAATCAATTATTTCCACTACAAAAGAGCCTAAAATGTGTTCATCTCACTTTTCATTAGAAGAGATTAATTGTGGGTTTCGATTTCAAAACTTCAAGTTGAAGATTTCAATTTCAAAACTTCAAGTTGAAGACAATCATTTCCTAGGAAGAAATTGACTCTTGAGAATTCTACCAAGGATGGTTATGGTCCTTTGCAAGGGAGCTCTTATTCTTTCTCAAGTCCTTTGAATTTTTGTATAGTATTTATGGCTTTTCATGAGAACATCGCAAGTCAAGAAAGCTACAAAAACTATGGCTTCTATTAAGAACTTGCCAGAACTCAGGGTAAGTATAATATGAGAGTTCTTGGTTGAATGCAAAAAACAATGTTAAAACTATGAAAATCACAATGCTCATTATTCATTGTGTTGCACCTAGCACCTCGCATAAACACAACAACCACTCATAGTAATGAATGCAAATGAAGTAACAAAAAAAAATCCAAATCCTTCCTAATTCCATCCATCCAAATTACTCTTACTACGCTTATTGAAATGAAAGTTAGGTCCTTTCTCTACACTATATCTTTCTAGTGTTTTTCACCTTGGATTCGAATGTGAGTTCATAGATGGACTTACAAATGTAGATGTAGCACTGACACACAAAAATGAACTTTGTAAACACCACTTCTAGCTTATCTCTAAAGAAACTAATACCACAATAAGTACAAATCAACAAAATAAAAACTATAGTTTAAAAATTTGTAATGGCATCATACCTATTTCTAACAGCGTGGAGCACAAGACAAGTCAAGTTTATAGTAGTCTTGCAAAGAAGGTATAATATACTCAAAACTATTAAAAACTTTTGTATCTCGTTAGAACAAGTGCCGCTGTAGTGGCTATGTCCCTATCGTTTGATGAGTTTGAAGATAAAATGGCAAGTTTGAAGATTGAAGATAATTTTGACGAGTTTGAAGATAAAACGACAAGTTTGAAGATAATATTTACATAGCTTCGTCTTCACTAAAACTAGTGAGACACTATTTTATGCAGAGTTTTGTTGATCCGTGCACGAAGTTTACACTATTTTCTGCAGAGTTTTGTTACACTATTTTTTGCAAAGTTTTGTTGGATGCCTTCGTGGAGTTTATTAATGTGGATATCAATTTCCAATGCTCATTGGTTTTGTAGTATATCAATGTAGTTATGGTCACACAATTGACACAATAATTCACACTTTACCTATGGACTTTTTTTTAACCTACATTGTATTATGGAGCTTTAGTATTGTTTTTAACGTATTTCCACTCAAAGATTGAACCTTTCGCCTGTAAGACCATATATTTCAAGGCCTGGAGATAAAGGCCATAAGGTCATAAAGGACTATAAGAAAGGGAAAAAAAAAACGCTTTTGACCTTTTCAACCTCTTGCTATGTGTCAATATGTACTCAGGCACCTGGGTTTACTTACTTGGCTTGGAGGTTTCATCAATTGAGCTATGTTATTGGGTAAAAGCATACTCAATTAGAAACTCAACTTTAGAAGGTGTCGACATCAGAAGAACAACCGACCCCCTAACCTAACTAATAAGAAAATGTAATAATACTAGTTTCTTTTCTTTCCTCAATCTGGACTCAGCTCTTCCATGTCTTATTGAATCCCTTAATTACACATTTCAACGGAATTTGGAGCCTTCCACTTCTTTTTCATTATGTTAATGCATTGTTCTAATGAATTATGGCTTTATGACGGCTAGTGTGAGAGGAGATATTGGGAACAAAATGATGGCGATTTCTCTCATTACAAGCTTGTCTTACAAGAGAAGGAATATGTGCTTACTATTTTTTTCAGTCCAGAGTTTGTTCTCAATATATAAAATGATTTATTATCGGGGTTGTGTATACAGATCACGTTCACATTATTCATAAAAATTACAAGTCCAGGCTTTGTTTTGAATATATAAAACCATTTATTATTGGCATTGTTTACATAGATCACGTTCAAGTTATTTATAAATATTACAATTTAATATTATGAATTTAGTGTACATAGGTTGGGTTCAAAATTGAATCATATCAATTATTTTTTTAAAGATATAGAAAACCTGTTAACATTTAAATTTGAATTTATTGGAGAGTGATATGACTATGATTTAGTTTGATTTAAGATCTGTTAATTTTTTTTTCTCTGACTTCCATTATTTAGTTTGGCTTAAAATTCGCTTCACCTTGAAAAAAAGAAGACCCGACTTAACCGAATTTATAACTTCTCTTGTGATACCATAAAATAATTACACGATGAAAATATATGATTGTTTCATGTTGATCTTTAATTTTCACTGAACTAGACCTATAACTTTTCATTGAATGCCATGAAACAATTACATCATAAAAGTATACAAAAATAATTACACCGTGAAAATACATAATTGTAAAAGCAAAGGCATTTGATCTCTTATAATTAATGATGCTTTGTATACCAAAGCTTATAGAGGTTGACGATCTCTCATAAAATGTGTTATTTTGATATGTTAATTACGTTTCTTCTACCTACGTTCCTTTGTACACTCTACATCATGTCGACTTTTTCCAGGAAGAAATTTTTCTCAATTTTATATAGTGTATAAATTTTTTTACAAATGCAAAGCGTGTGCCGTGAGACTCTCAGCAGAAATCAAAAGAGAGAACAGTTCTCAAGGTCCATAAGAGCTCGGCAGGAGATATTGCTTGTCACTCTAAACACATATAATCAAACTAGCTGAAGTTGTTCCAATGGAAATAATTCCAATACAATTCCGTCAGGCAAATAGAGAACCAACAGTAATCAGAAAATGACGATAGAGGAAATATTACTCTCTTTTCCATTATCACAATGGAAAACTGAGAGCGTGCCTATGACGTCTCCAAGGGCCCTCTTGGAGAGAGCATCGGCTTCGGTGTTGTGAGCCCTGGAGATATGTTGAATTTTTAAATCGGAGAAGGAGTTGTAGAGCTCTCTGGTTTGTTGTTTCCAGCCTTCTATGTGAATAGATCTCAGATTACCTTTTTGATTGATCCAGTTTACAATAACGCTGGAGTCTCCTAAGACAAGTAGATGGTTTAGTGACCAGCGGGAAGCGAGATAGAGAGTGGCCCACAAACCCAGAAGCTCAGCTTTGGTGTTTGTACCCGCTCCGCAGTTTAGAAACCATTTTGTAATTCTGGAGGAATGAGATTTGAAGGTGCCACCTGCCCCGCAGCAGAGGCCACTAGAGAGAGTTGCCCCGTCGAAGCATGCAAGCGTGGCTCCTTCATCCAACCTGTAGTCGAGAGCTTTTTGATGGATTGTTTTGGGAGAAGTCTGCTGGAAATGGAAAGAAGATAAAATACGGAGAAGAACGGCTTTGGGGGAGGAAGACTGTCCCTCAAAAATGACCCTGTTGCGTTCTTTCCATGTCTGCCAGCAGACTAGAGCCACCAGGGGATGGGGCGCAGCAATGGACAACCAGGAAACTAGACAAGATATGAGAGAGTCTCCAATCCAGACCACCGGCAGCGAAAATAAATGACTCAGATGTCTCCAGATGTTGGTTGTGAAAGCACACTGAAGGAAGAGATGAGTGGAATCCTCGGTAGCCATTTTGCACAGAGCGCATAGACCTGGTCCATGCCAGCCCCTCCTGCGTAGCATCTCCCAGGTGAGCAATCTGTCTTGAATGCAGAGCCAAAAAAATAGCTTAATTTTGAGTGGAAGTCGCCACTTCCAAATGGAGATAATCCACGGGGGAGCTTCGGTCGATTCCTTTGAAAATAGTAATGTTGTATATACGTTTTTTACAGTGATAGAGCCCGATCCGTCCCCGCCAGCCCAAAGAATTTTATCATTTTCTCTGTTTAATAGAGTGCCAGTCGACCTCAGCGCTGAAATAAAAGAGTCCCATTCTCGAGCCATCAAACCATCTAATCGTAAATCCCTGCTGTGAAGCCAAATGTTCAAGGAGGAGGTCGGCGCTGCCAGAGAAGCCGCCTGTGATAAAGTTTGCAAGTTGATTGAAGTGAGCTTTGATCTGAGGGGAGTAGAAAGGATCGCTCGGATATCCAGGCCGAGGATGTTATCTCTTCCGATTTGAATCGCTCTGCTTGTACCGGGAAGCCAGCACAGCCAATGAAGGATCACTGGTGAAGCTGAGACTAAACCCTTCCAGAAGGGGGAAGCCCTTTTCTGAACAAGGGAAGTCTTTCTCAGCCAGAGAATTAAAGGCTGGGATTTCAGGTACTTGTCAGATATAACATTGAACCATATACTCCCATGAGTAATCGCTCGCCAGAAGGAGCAGGCCAAGAGGGCCGAGTTGAAAAAGGCAAGATCTCTCAGGCCCCAGCCCCCAGCCTTTCGGGGTATAGAAAGATGTTGCCAGTTACAGAGGTGAAGATGTTGCTTCCCTGGGAGGTCATTCCATAAGAAATTAAAAGATAATCTGCGTAAAATGATAATGATCTTGTTTGGAATCCGTTCTAGGGTCATCCAATAGACCGCAAGTCCTTCCAGAACAGTTTTGACTAGAATATAACGGCCCCCCCAGGGAAAGCCATTTGTTTCCCCAGAAACCAATTTTCCGTTCAAAACAGGCCACCAGCCAGCTCCAGTCCGCAGCGGAGGAGGCTCTCGGAAGCAACTTATATCCTAGATATCTAAAACCATCCTTCAAGTTGAAGAAAGTGTAAGGGATGACCGCTTTAAAGGACTGGAGCTTTGTTCCAGAAAGACCCCAATAATGGACCGAAGACTTTAAGGAATTGATGGACAGTCCAGTGACAGAGCAGAAAATATGTAGGACATCCATAATGATACGCCATTCCGAAAGATTTGCTATGGACATTAGGAGAATGTCATCCACAAACATAAGGTGTATCAATTTGTAAAGCCTTGAAACCTTTATGCCAGAAATAAGATGATCGGAACTGTATTTTGCGAGCAGAAGACTGAGGCTGTCCATGATAAGGATGAAAAGGTAAGGGGAGAGAGGGCATCCCTGGCGGAGCCCTCTCTCGCCCTGGAAGAATCTGGAAGCCTCTCCATTGATTAACACCGCAAAGTTTGAACTAGTAACACAAGAAAGGATCCAGTCCGTGAAGTTTTCACCAAAACCTGTTGTGAGAAGAATAAGCCTCAAGTAATTCCAGTCAATACTATCAAATGCCTTCACTAGATCTAATTTCAGGATTAGTGCCTTTTGATTTTTCTGTTTGATAGTGTGAATGCATTCGTGGGCGGCCCTAATGGCATCGTGTATTCTTCTACCTTTTATGAAACCTAGCTGTTCGGCAGATAAATTTCTTTCCAGAAACGGCTTTATTCTGTTGGAGATGACTTTTGATACGATCTTGTAAATAAGATTACACAAGAAGATAGGCCTGTAATCGTTAAAGGAGGCAGCATTGTTCTCTTTTGGGATCAATACCAGGAAAGTAGAGTTGAGGCTTTTTGTAACCTTACCTTTGATACGAGTGTCTTCAATCATCTGTAAAAGATCCGTGCTCACCAGATCGAAGAAGTAGGAAAAAAATTCTACCGTCCAGCCGTCGGGGCCTGGACTCCTTTCTTTCTTGAAGTGAACCAAGACATCTTTGAGCTCCTGTAGAGAGACCGGATTAAATAAATCAGCAGCTTCAGAGGTCGATACCATCTTTGGATATAGGCTGGCCGCATCAAGTTTTTCGGGAAGACTTGTATAATTGTTTGACTTGTATAGCTGTTCAAAATGGATAGCCGCTTCGTCTTTTATTGCTTCTTGTCCCCTAATGGTTTCAGCCCTGTTATTTTTGATTGACCAGATTAGTTTATGGTTTCTATTGAAACTGGCTAAGGTATGAAAGAATTTTGTATTGGAGTCGCCCCACTTTAGCCAAGTCGCGCGACTACGGAGCCTCCAGGATTTTTCTTCATCGCTTAATATGTGATTCCGGCTTGATTCAAGAGCTTTGAGTGTAGCACTGTCCTCCGGCGATAAGGCTGTAGTCGCAGATAAAGAAATGAGCATTTTTATATCAGTTTCCAGGGCCGAGAGCCGAGCCCCCTCCAATCCTCTTTTTACTTTATACCAGGATTTGGTTCGAGCTTTTAAAACCTTAAGTTTCCAAACAATGTGTAGCTGGGGGTTCTGTTCAGTGATGAAACATGGGTCGGACCAAACCTCTTTGACCAGCGCAGAGTAATCGGGGGAGTGAAGCCAGTGCTGATTGAATTTATAGGGGTAAGAAAAATGTCGGTTTGAGAGATTCAGTTTCAGAAAGACTGGAGCATGATCAGAAAAAAAAGGATACTCTACCCATGAGGATGGGTAGCTCGTGTTGGAGAAAAAACTTTCGGAGATTATAAAACGGTCAAGTCGCCTGGCAATAGCGTCCGTCCCAGATCGCCCATTACGCCAGGTGGGAACAATTTTGCAAGGCAGGACGTCTATAAGATTTTTTGAAGTGAAGAGGCCGTTGTAGAAAGTTGTGTTTGTGACAGTTGAACTGTTTCCACCCCACTGTTCGTCTGTGCTGAGGGTGATGTTTAAGTCACCACCGATGATGAGGTTAGGAGAATCTAGTAGACCGCCGGATGAAATCTGAGACCAGAACTGATATTTTTCTTTGCAGGGACCGTATATATTTAGAAGCGCTATCTCCTGATTAGATGCTAGACAACGACCCTTCAGAAGAAGGCCACCACAGGTCAGGAATGGCACCAGATCAAAAAATCCGGGGTCCCAAGCCACCAACATTCCTCCCGAGTTGCCTATGGAGCTAGCAGCCGCAGTGACCCAGGAGGGGCGAAAGGAATGGATAAAAGCTCTGGAGAAAATATCGGTTGAAAGAGTTTCTTGAAGTAGGATGATGTCAGGGGAGGAGTTTTCTAGCAGTTTACGGAAGGCAGCAGACTTGAGGGTGCCTCCGATCCCTCGGGCGTTTAAGGAGAGCACCAGCATTATTTAGTGCGAGCTATGGCCTTCGATGCTCTAAGGGCCTTTCCATCAGGGGCAGGGACAGAGGGTTCAAAAGAATGTGTGTAAAGAGTCTCTTTTTTCTTTCTGGAGCTTCTTGTTTGCAGTGGGGAGAGTTCTACCCCCAGTCCTCGGGACCATGAAATAGACTTTTTATCAAAATCCTGAGGAATAGTAGAGGAAGAGCATGCTCCCGAGGACGAGATGTATAAATCTTTTCCCCGGTAAATAGGGATTTGGGAGGCGGGCTCTGGAAAGAACTGTGGAGGAGCCGATGTGCTAAGGACCGCCAGAAGAGATTCATCGCTTTCAAGGGGTTGGCTACAACCAGGAAGAATCTCAGGGGTGTCGTTCAGGTCAGTGGTAAGGGGAGGCGGAATGCGGTGGCAGGTCGAAGTGGGGGAAGGAATAGAGGGCGTAGTGGGAAGAGTGATATAGGTGTTTACAAGAGGAGTGCTTAAAGTAGCCGGAGGTTGGATCAAATCGGCTTCAGATGATGGAGCACTAGCTTGCTGGGATGAGTGAACGGGAGGACGGTTTAAAAGGTCCAGTTCAATAGTAGATAAAGAGTTATAAAGGGAGGGGCATAAACTGTAGAGCTTAATGGTCAAAAGAACGGGTTGTCCAGGCTGGGAAAGGGGGGGTGGATTCTGGCGAGAAAACCCAAAATCAAGAGAGGGATCTGCATCCACGTACTCTGGAAGGTTTAGATACAGATCTGCTTCTTCAGGAGGGGGATTCCAGAACTTACCCGGACAAGAGCGTCGAAGGTGACCAGTCTCTCTGCAGATGTTGCAACGGAATGGCAGTCCGAGATAATCCAGAGATTGAATCATTTTCCGACCTCTCCATTCAATCTCCAAGTTTTCTGGCAGCCCCGTCGATATATCCATCTCAACTAGAACCTTTCCCAGCTTTCTGGATGATCCTGTAAGCAAAGAGGAGTCTAGGGCAATGAATCTGCCCAATGAGTTGCCAATGTCTCGGAAAGCTGCTTCGTGCCAGAAATGAAGAGGTAGCCCCGGGAGTAACACCCAAATATGTCGTAGCTGGAAATAATCTGAATCTGGAGAAAAAGCCATACGCCAGCGCTTGAGCATGATGTTGCTTCCTCCAAACACCCAGAAGGAGGAGAGAAGCTGTGTGGCATCTTCCGGTTCCCTGCAAACAAAGCCTAACCAGCCTTTTTTAAGATAAAGAACTTCTGGACTGTATCCTATAAGCAGAAACCAGTTTTCCTTTATCCAGTCATCCAATGGAGGAGGATTCAAGCTCTTATAAGATATACGTCCAACCAACGTGCACAAAGACATCTTGCACAGGTTTTCTAAGCCTACTTTGTCACCCAAAACCAGTCGCTTTGTCTTCCTGGATGATTTCCAAACTTTTCGACTATGGGAAGACGTTTTTTGTGTGTTCTTTGTGGGGATCCTGGAAGAGATGATAGGGGACAGGTTT
>JASDQU010736360.1:268593-302214 GCA_032191745.1 Picea mariana | reverse complement strand
TTGCACTATGCGGAGAAGCCTTACATTAAGTTCATTCTTCACGCTCTGCATCAAGTCTACTTCTTTGCATTCCACATATGTATTCACTTTACTTCTCCCGCATGAGCTGACACTTCGTCTATATTTTGAGTTATGTTTTATGCAGAGAACTCAACACATTACTATTTCTCCGCAATACTTCCCCTCCACGTTAAATTTTCTCCGCAATACATTTTCCCCACATTAACTCTTTCCGCAAAACCCCTCCCCTCTCTACCACATAAACTTATACTTAGTCAATTCCTTAATTATGTCTCGTGCGRAGAACTTGACACAAAGCCATTCCTTCCACGTGACTTTCTCTTTGCATTAAGTCCTCCCACATGACTCATTTCTCTGCATGATTCACTCCTCTGCAAAACTTGTCTCTTTGCATTCCTTCCACACTAAATGTCCCATACTTAGTGTATTTCCCACTAAGCAACCTTTCATGATTTCATTCTTGAAGTAATTTATGGTGCATTTATGATGTCCCGATTCACAAGGAAAAGACAGATATCAAAAGTAAATGAGGCTTAATTGTCGTGTTTTCCAAAAGATCATTTGTTTGTGAAGGATAATTATTATTAATAGTTCACATGCATTATGAAGGAAAGTGTACATATTGAAAGGATGTTTAAATAAGAACTATCAATGATCTTAGTCTCTAACAATTAAGCTCTATAATTCATATTAATAACCTTCACATATATCAAAGTGTATTGGAAAGACTGGGAAACATGGCAACTAGAAAAAAGAAGGAACCTTTCTGCAGAGATATTTTCAATTCCCTCGCTCGCCATGACAAATATTTTCACTGGTCGACAACTTATCAATGGTATTCTAACCTCACTCCTTAGCATAAACTCGCCAATAAGATTTGGACAACTAGTCTAGCCAAGGTTGGTTGCATGCCTAGAGCTTTTGATTTCAAAGAATTAATTTCTTGGTGCGCAAGTAGATTTGACTCGAAGCACGAGATGATTCAAATTGTTGCTAAAGAGAGGAATTTCATTATCTTAACTCCAAATGTATTTAGGAAAATATTGTGACTCCCCACTCCAGACAAAGTTCTCAAGCTTCCAGTTGTTTATTCTTTTTGGGATGCGCAAGGTGGTAGAGTGAACTTGTTGAAGAAATTCATGGCACCATCTTCCGCAATGCCAGTTGATACAACTCATATTGACATATGCCTATTATTTGAGCCCTGCCATGATTTTTCTTGGCTTTTCTCACGAGTTGTGGGACAAGATTCCACATCCTACAGTCCAAGGTACATTCTTTATGTGCTACACTTATCTATTCAAATGAAAGCAATATTCAATTGGGCTAAAATCGTTTTTGAATGAAACTCCTTATCAACTTTCAAATTATATGAAGACAAAGAGTTTTTCCATGACCTCTTATTATACTGCCTCCGGCAGTATTATGCGATGGATCGCCTTTGACCATCTATTATTTTACGTTGACTTAAAAATATTTCTAAAAAAGCTTAAGTTAAACATAAGAAGCATAATCTTTTATTTTTCGATATAGAAAATTATGTACTTTTCTAACTTTTCATTGGTTAATAAGTTTAAGGTGTTATTGGAACCTTCACGTGGTTCAAGATTTCAAATTAATTGATTTATTCTGCAAGCGGATACGAATAGACACGCGTCGGTAACTATAACACTCTTCCTAGCGAGGTCTCTGATTTCTGCAGCGAACTTTCCCCACGGGCGCTGCCTGACTCTTCTGTACTGCCGAGTCGTCCTATGCTTCAAGCTGCAAATAAATGGAGAGTGGACTTACCGGCTATTGCTGAGAGTAGAGCTGCTATTGAAGATGTACGGGGGAGAACAGATCTCCAAAAAATGCAATGTGTTGTTGAAGAGGATCTGAAGATTGTGCGGATGAGAGTGTGTTGGAGATGGATCTGACTGGTGCTGAGCTAGGGCATGATGCCGAGGCTGAATAGTGCGGTTGGTAGCAAGCAGTGAAATGATCAAATCAAATAAAATGGAAATTCCTTCGCTAAGAAGTTAGCTTCCAACCGATCTATGCCCATCTTTCCACGCATGCATTCGGGTGGCCATTTCGGTCCGTTGGACTGGAGACCGTGGCCCCCGGGCAGGGAGAGGAGCAAGAGATTAAATAGATAAAGTGATGAAATAGATAAAGCTGCGATACGACTATGAAGAGGAACTTAATAGACGACAGATATGATATGTGGGCACTAATCTATTGAATCTCTTGAGCAGCTCTACTCAGGCCTCACGGCTTAGTAATTATGTGAAGCTTATTTGCAACATACGAGTTGGAAATTCTTTCTCAGGCAAAACAAGGTGTGTTAATTTAAAGGATACACTTTTGGGGGGTAAGGATAGATGGTTTGATCTATGTCCAGTTATGAACTTCAAACTCTGCATTACTGGATAAAGACCATTTTAATGTCCAGATTTTCAAAACTTTGCTAATTCATACATAGAATTAAGATTAAGGTTCTATGCCAACTACCCAAGTTTGTACTCGAGTCATTATCAAGATTATCATGACAACTCCGTCTCAACCACTAAAGTGTACACAATTATCGACCACTAAAGTATGCAAATTAACGATGCATACGTCAATACAAAAAATATGCTAGAAAGTTGGGTATTAAATAACGTACATGGGTTAAGCCAATTTACCTCGTCCAATAAGTGGCCAATTTGTATTTGCTACGTAAATTTTGATGGTAATGTCCTCATAATAAATAAAATCTTAGGAGGCAGTATTATGCAGCTTTGCTGCTCTTGTTTGGTATTTGTTATGGTGTACTATAATGTATTTGAAGGATTGCCCCTAGGGGGTAATGTTGATGTTGATAATGACCCTGTTTAATTTTGGTACCATGTGTTATAGAGACACAAAGCACCATTTCACTTCTACCAAGGACAAGATAATTTCATCAAAGAATTTAGACACATTCTTATTAGAACACAATCGATGAGAATTACACATGAAACCTTGAATTTTCTCAAAGAAAAAAGGATTCATGTATATGAAGAAGAATCTACCTACTTCACGTTGTATGGGTTTGAAGGAAAGCCTTTCCTTCTTCCCAATTTTGTGTGTGATGGATATTTTGTTACGAAAGTATGTAGACAGTATAAGTCTCGGTCTTCTTTCTTTAACCAGAAAAGGAAGCGATGGTTTATTTCCTTGCCTTTTCGCGTTGTTGATTTCAATTAGAAGCCTAACTCATTTGGCTGAAATTGTTGAATTATTGAATTCATTCCATTTTAAAAAAGTTGAATCCTTCAAAGGCTTCGACCCTAAAGGAATATTTTTTACCTATCTATCTTCAATTTCTTATGGTACTACTTTTGCAAGAATGCAAGAAATCATAGAGGGAGTTGGTGATAGTGACCCTAATACCAACATAGCAATTTCCAAAAAAGAGAAACAAGGATTTGGTCACATAGGTCAGTTCAAATACACAGATAAAAAATAATAAATTGAAGAAAGAACGTCAACAAGGTAAGTATAAGCAAGGGGGTAAAATTGTGACTAATGCTCATACTGGTTCTACTTCCCTCCCCCATAAGAGTTCCTTCTCTACCCAAAGAAGCCAAGACTTTAATGTAAGTAAAGGAGAGAATAATGAAAGATGTGCGGGAGGAGGTGATGGAAATGATCCCCCTTATTTCGATATGGAGAAAGCACACGTTGTTCGACAGACAAAAAGAAAAAAGAGCACTAGCAACAAAAGTGTTCAAAACTCTGAAGACCCAAGAGATGATTTAGCTAGGATGGAAGTGGATAACGACAACCAAGTGCCTGGATGGGTGGTAGTGCAAATCATTGAAAGTCAAAAAATAGCATAGGAGTTTGTCCACAAGGGACCAACAGTCTTTTAGGAATAGTCTTTGACTTTGCGTAATACTAAGTATAATAAAGAGGCTAGAAAAATCCAAATAGAAAAAAATCATGTTAAAAATAAGAAAGTTACAGAGAAATGGAGTTCATAGGTGGATGTTTCCAAAGTGGGACCCTATCGAATCCTCAAGCTACATCCGACCATTGGAGATGCTTTGGTTCATTCCATTACAAAACAAGAATTGGAAAATATTAGATTGAAAAAGAGGGTAAGTGGATTGGAGGACACTTTGAGTCCTAGACCACTATTTGTTGAACCATTATCTATTATGGTTTTAGAAATAGTTCCACAAGACACACCAGGTACTTCCTCTAAAGTCATAGAAGTTGCCAAATTATTAAGTGGTGTCAGAATGTATGTTGCAGAGAATATAAATGAGTGGCTCAACACCATTTTGGAGGTGTGGGAAGTAGGCACCAATTTAAGGAATATGTCGCAGAGGATCTCTTCTCTTACAGATTTCCCACAACAAGATTTGGACAATGACATATAATTTTATAAAAATTCTCTTAGTACATTTGTAGCACAAGTGTCGGATTTGAGTGATTTCACAAGGAAGCAACAAGATTTACCTCAAAAAACAGAATGAAACAAATAAAAGTTGGTTGGCTCGCAAGGATAGAAGTTCTTTGATAATCAATTGCAACTTGTAAAAGGATGCAGGGAAAAAGAAGTGACTCGTTCCTAAAGTCAGTTGATATAGTTAAAGAACTTGAAGGCCCACCACTGAGTAGAGAATCCACATTGTTAACCAAGGAACAATTGAAGTTTGAGTTAAGTATACTCGAGATTTCATGGGGTAGTGAGTTTGACAATATCACTAACTTCCTAGAATAAAAAATTAAATGATGGTTGGTTAACTTTGTTAATGATAATGAGGATCATTTGGCATCAATACAAGAATTACACTCAGAGTGTAGGGCAATAGAGGATGCGATATTTTCGCTTCGGGTAAATCAAGACATAACGGTTCCACTGTTAAAGGATTATATAAAAAATTGGCTCAAGAATTCACTGAATGAAATAACTAATCCTCTGTAACTACCACGAAACAGTTGCACCGACAAGGGTCAAGTTCCAACTATATTTATGAAGGTTTTCCAAAGGAGCAAATGAGAGGAATCCATCCATCAAATTCTATTTTTATTTTTATGAGTACTCTTTCGAAGCATTTCCCTTTTTCATCTCAATCTGTGATCATCCAACTTTATGTACTTATTGCTTACCTATATAGCCAATTCATGATTCCTTTCTCTCTTCTCCCTGGTTACCTTTGCTACTATATATGGTCCACGGGAGCCCCATCCTAGTCTAATAGGACAAATGCATTTCATTTTATCATTTAAGTATCAAGGATATTACGTTGTGCTATTTTTCCACATGTTTTATTTGAACATGGACAACCAATTTTTAATATTCTTTTAAAGATTTTCATAGAGAGCTATTTTTGGAGCTCATAAATTTTGTGATTTCCAACTTTATTAAACCATGAGATTTCAAGTATGTGTTTCCATTTAATCTTCACGAGTTTAAATGTTTAAAATCATTTAAAGCTCTCTGTTTTTGGACCTTCATTTTACCTTTTGTCTTACATGACTTGCTTCAAATTATTTTCTCCTTACTCTATGAATGGATTTGATGGAATGAATGTAGTTATTTTGTATGTTTTAAATTAAGTTATTGTTCTAATATTGTTTTACCACCTGGTCCACTCTTAGATGTTGATGATATGAATGCATAAAATGTATTGTTTTGAATAAATGAATCTATAATCTGAGTGTGAAGAGAAGTATCGCCTCTATAAAAATGAAGAGGGTATCTTAAGGATTTTAAAATAATATCCTACGAGGTTTATTCTTGTCCTTAATAGGAAAAGAGATCAATAATGCTTTATGTTTGTCAAACTTCCAAATTACATAGGCAATGTTGTCAATGGATTCCACTAGATAATCAATTATTTCCACTACAAAAGAGCCTAAAATGTGTTCATCTCACTTTTCATTAGAAGAGATTAATTGTGGGTTTCGATTTCAAAACTTCAAGTTGAAGATTTCAATTTCAAAACTTCAAGTTGAAGACAATCATTTCCTAGGAAGAAATTGACTCTTGAGAATTCTACCAAGGATGGTTATGGTCCTTTGCAAGGGAACTCTTATTCTTTCTCAAGTCCTTTCAATTTTTGTATAGTATTTATGGCTTTTCATGAGAACATCGTGGGTTAAGAAAGCTACAAAAACTATGGCTTCTATTAAGAACATGCTAGAACTCAGGGTAAGTATAATATGAGAGTTCTTGGTTGAATGCAAAAAACAATGTTAAAACTATGAAAATCACAATGCTCATCATTCATTGTGTTGCACCTAGCACCTTACATAAACACAACAACCACTCATAGTAATGAATGCAAATGAAGTAACAAAAAAAAATCCAAATCCTTCCTAATTCCATCCATCCAAATTACTCTTACTACGCTTATTGAAATGAAAGTTAGGTCCTTTCTCTACACTATATCTTTCTAGTGTTTTTCACCTTGGATTTGAATGTGAGTTCATAGATGGACTTACAAATGTAGATGTAGCACTGACACAAAAAAAATGCACTTTGTAAACACCAGTTTTAGCCTATCTCTAAAGAAACTAATACCACGATAAGTACAAATCAATAAAATAAAAACTATAGTTTAAAAATTTGTAAAAGCATCATACCTATTTCTAACAGCGTGGAGCACAAGACAAATCAAGTTTATAGTAGTCTTGCAAAGAAGGTATAATATACTCAAAACTATTAAAAACTTTTGTATCTCGTTAGAACAAGTGTTGTTGTAGTGGCTATGTCCCTGTCGTTTGATGAGTTTGAAGATTGAAGATAATTTTGACGAGTTTGAAGATAAAATGACAAGTTTGAAGATAATATTTACATAGCTTCGTCTTCACTAAAACTAGTGAGACACTATTTTATGTAGAGTTTTGTTGATCCGTGCACGAAGTTTACACTATTTTCTGCAGAGTTTTGTTACACTATTTTTTGCATAGTTGTGTTGGATGCCTTCGTGGAGTTTATTAATGTGGATATTAATTTTCAGTGCTCGCTGGTTTTGTAGTATATCAATGTAGTTCTGGTCACACAATTGACACAATAATTCACACTTTACCTATGGACTTTTTTTTAACCTACATTGTATTATGGAGCTTTAGTATTGTTTTTAATGTATTTCCACTCAAAGATTGAACCTTTCACCTGTAAGACCATATATTTCAAGGCCTGGAGATAAAGGCCATAAGGTCATAAAGGCCTATAAGAAAGGGAAAAAAAACTGCTTTTGACCTTTTCAACCTCTTACTATGTGTCAATATGTACCCAAGCACCTGAGTTTACTTACTTGGCTTGGAGGTTTCATCAATTGAGCTATGTTATTGGGTAAAAGCATACTCAGTTAGAAACTCAACTTTAGAAGGTGTCGACATCAGAAGAACAACCGACCCCCTAACGTAACTAATAAGAAAATGTAATAATACTAGTTTATTTTCTTTCCTCAATCTAGACTCAACTCTTCCATGTCTTATTGAATCCCTTATTTACACATTTCAACGGAATTTGGAGCCTTCCACTTCTTTTTCATTATGTTAATGCATTGTTCTAATGAATTATGGCTTTATGACGACTAGTGTGAGAGGAGATATTGGGAACAAAATGATGGTGGTTTCTCTCATTACAAGCTTGTCTTACAAGAGAAAGAATATGTGCTTACTATTTTTGTCAGTCCAAAATTTGTTCTCAATATATAAAATGATTTATTATCGGGATTGTGTATACGGATCACATCAACGCTATTCATAAAAATTACAAGTCCAGGCTTTGTTTTGAATATATAAAACCATTTATTATTGGCATTGTTTACACAAATCACGTTCAAGTTATTTCTAAATATTACAATTTAATATTATGAATTTATTGTACATAGGTTGGGTTCGAAATTGAATCATATCAATTATTTTTTTAAAGATATAGAAAACCTGTTAACATTTAAATTTGAATTTGTTGGAGAGTGATATGACTATGATTTAGTTTGATTTAAGATCTGTTAATTTTTTTTTCTCTGACTTCCATGATTTAGTTTGGCTTAAAATTTGCTTCACCTTGAAAAAAAGAAGACTCGACTTAACCGAATTTATAACTTCTCTTGTGATACCATAAAATAATTACACGATGAAAACATATGATTGTTTCATGTTGATCTTTACTTTTCACTGAACTAGACCTATAACTTTTCATTGAATGCCATGAAACAATTACATCATAAAAGTATACGAAAATAATTACACCGTGAAAATACATAATTGTAAAAGCAAAGGCATTTGATCTCTTATAATTAATGATGCTTTGTATACCAAAGCTTATAGAGGTTGGCGATCTCTCATAATATGTGTTATTTTCATATGTTAATTGTGTTTCTTCTACCTACGTTCCTTTGTACACTCTACATCATGTCGACTTGTTGTCTATATATTTCCCACTCTAGAGGGATAGGGATTTGGGAGGATTTAAATTTGATGTTAGTTATTTTAAGTTTCCAAATAGGCACATGAAATCGTAAATAACGAAAAGGCTTTATGGGCCATGAGTGGAATTCAATTAACAAACTGTCAAAAGTTACATCATCTTCAAGTCACATGAAAAATATCAATAGTTACGTCTTCTTATAGTCCACATAAATCACAAAAATATCAATCGCTCAAGTGGTTTTACTAGAATATTTCAAGTGGTTCAAATTTTGTTGTGGCTGAATAAGTTACTAGCACTTACTTTCGAGCACTGACTTTCCAATTTTAATTACAGGCTTGTAATTATGTATTCCTATAGGTAATGTAAAGATCTGGTTAGTATTTTAGTTACATGATTTTAATTATGTATGGTAACGTAAAAATTTGATTAGTATGTTTAATTCAAACTTTACAATATAATTTACAAAATTAAGTAAACTATTAGATGTTTAAAAACATTTGTTTAAATACAAATGTTGGGTAATATTTATCAATACATCGTTGGTGTTAGTAGACTATACTGAAGTTCAAATGTCGGTAATAGTCTACATCGTTGAACATATCGCATGACAATAAACCGTATGAAGAAGAGGAGTAAGGAATCTTTCATAATATTAATACAAATGTTCATGCGTCACCAAGTTTAGCATCCAAGGTAATTGGAATTGTTGGATTACTGAGAGGGGGGGTGAATCAGTAATAGCGCAATGTTAATCCTTCTTATCCAAATAATCCAAGTGTTATATCAATGTAGAATTATTATCCAATAATGAGCAATAAGAAATGAACAATCACACACATACACAGTACACCAGTGTTTTACATGGAAACCCAAATTGGGAGAAAACCACAAAATGCTTTTCTTATATGTCTTGAAGAATTGCATTCATTGGAAGCACCAACTTCCTTTGTTTTCCAGCTGCAACTGGAAGGAGGCTCCAACCCTTAGTTTCTCAGGCTACAACTTGAGGGAAGCTCCAACTCCCCAATTCTATGGCTACAACCAAAAGGAGGCTACAACCCCCAATGTTCTCCGGCTACAATCGAAAGGTGGCTACAACCACCTGTCCTTGACACGTCCAACCGCCCTGAAGAAGTAGAATGATGGAACCATTGTCATACTATCACCATGAGATATACCGATGTAAACTTGTACCAATAAACCCGAACCATGCATCAACCTATACCTCAACATGCAATCAACCTGTACCATAAACAAGTGCATCAACCATGCACCAACATATACCAAACAACCTATAATCAACATGTAGCATAAACAAGTGCATCCAACCATGTACCAAGTATGTACCAATCATGTGTCAAGTACTCATCAATATGTACCAACATCATCAACTATACACCTCATGTATGTGCCAACTCATCAACTACTCGTCTCAACCATGTACCCAACATGTACCTTAACCAAAATCCCTCATCAATTTCAGCATACAAATATGATGTGTAACTCTGTAATAGACCTGTTGTATATAATCACATACCTGCAAACCTTCCTTAATTTTAACAACAAGAGACTAGCATTTTCATCAAACTTTTCTTCAGTCTCACATGACTAGTTTTGGATTAGTCAACAACCCCAACTTGAAATAATCAAAACTTTGTACGTGTAATGAATAAATATTTGAAACTGATATACAATGTTCTTCAGTGTGTTTTATGCAATCCCTCTAGGTGTCACTAATTGGAACCTCTCAGAAAAAGAGTTATAGCAAAAATGACATACCTTGCTGAATTTTGTCTTATTCTAGAGAGCGACCTTGTAGAGTGTGCCACGCACATAATATTTATTAAATCGATCTGAAAATGGTACACAACATACTAAAGAATGTACTATAACCAACACATTTGGTCTTACTCAATTTGGATTTGTTATGAAGAAATTATGACGTTTTACCCGAAACACCTGTTTTGGACTAGTTTCAGGACTAGCCACAAACCCTATTTTCCACAGAGTGTAACTCCAAAAATAAAATGACCCACAAGATGAATTTTTTACCACAGATACTTGAATATGTTTCCTTAATGGAATAGAAATTTTTCGGTGTGAATCATTCTAGAAAAAAAAATTATTGCGAAAATGGTGAGATGACCTGTAAATAACATACCTTAGAAAGCATCATCAAAAGAATTTATCCTTCCTTGAATTCCGGCCTTATTTTCTTCACCTTTCCTCAGAAATCCGACTTAGATATCATTTGGTTACCTCAGACACCTATAGATATTCAATATGCTCAAGTTTATCTTAAATGAGAGAGACTTGCTTCTTATTTATACTCTCCAAGTAGCTTCCTTAAAAACATCTTCTAGGTCACTTTGCCCACTTTCCTTGTTTTGGGGTTAACCCACTTCTAATTTATTCATTAAATTTATTATTGAAATAATTTATTTTTTATTCACTTTGAATTATATTACACTCATCACTTCACTTTATTATTTACCTTTTAAAATCTCTTAAACCACTTTGACTACTTTGACTTGTTGGGGCTTCTAGATGACATATGAGGGTCCTCCAACTTCGTAAGGCCGTAACTCTCAAACCATAAGGAGTTATGTGACGTTCCACATACCACCAAAAATGGAATGACATTTACTATCCATATATAATACTATTACCTACAAATATATCAAAACTCATACCATTATCCATCAAGTAAACTTGGGTTCATTACCCAAACCCGGTTTCTCCAACTTCTCATGGCCATAACTCTCTAACTGTGAGGAGTTATGTGACGTTCCACATGCCACTAGAAATGGCATGACAAGCACTATCCATCTAGGATAGTTTCACTGACAAATTCACTGACCTTCATCTTATTATTCCACAAATAAGCATGGGTTCTCTAACCATACTTCTAGGATAACTCAATCCACAAAGTGTCTTCCCGTAAGGGCTTTCTCCATAAGGGGAACACTTTGGAGTTCATCCATTTGTACTTATTATCAACCATGACAAGACAATAATGAATCATCTTTACATCAAACAAAACTTGGGTCCATTACCCAAACCTTTGTGCTACCGGGCCTTCTTCAAGGGTTGACATCAATGACAACTAACCTTAATCAACAATCTCCCCCTTTGGCATTGATGGCAACACTCTGATGCAATAATAAAATCATATCACTCATGATCCCCCTGGAACCATGTCTCTATCTCATGCTCCCCCTGGAACCATGCCTCTGTCCTCTGCATCTGATAAATCTCTCCCCCTTTGTCATCAATGGCAAAGATATCTTTCCATCCGGGGCTGCTCCCCATGACTGAACTGTCCTCGTATGCTGCTTCCTTGTGTACATCTACGACATATAAGATAAGCATTCAAAAAGAATTCATTTTGGAGTATAAATAACTCCAAGTCTCTGACGAAGATATTCAAAGGCTTCCCATGGAAGTGGTTTGTTAAAGATGTCTACCACTTGTTCTTTTGTGCCCACATACTCAACTCTGATGTCCTTTTTTGCAACCTACTCCCGTAGAAAGTGATACTTGATTGGAATGTGCTTCATCTTGGAGTGCATCACCAAGTTCTTCGAGATATTGATGGCACTTGTATTATCACAATAGATTGGAATGGGCTCATCATACTCAACCTGTATATTTTTCAGAGTTTGTTTCATCCAAAGAACCTGTGTACAACATGATGTTGCTGCAATATACTCTGCTTCGGTTATAGATAAGAATATTGATGATTGTTTCTTGCTTAGCCATGATACTAAACACCCACCCAAGTAGAATGTTGCTCCACTGGTGCTTCGTCTGTCATCAATACAACCTGTCCAATCTGCATATGTGTAAGAAATAAGTGATAGATCCTTTCCTTTTGGATACCATAATCCAAACTCTTATGTTCCTTTGAGATATCTAAAAATCCTCTTCACTGCTAATACATGTGATTCCTTTGGTGCTGCTTGAAATCGTGGCACATGTCCAACTGCATGTATTACATTTGGTCTGGATGTTGTCACATATAGTAAGCTACCAATCATTGTCCTGTATTGCCTCTGGTCTGTAGACTTTGAATCATCGTCTTTGCTCAACTTGCAACTGCTTTGCATAAGAGTGGTAACCGGTTTACAATCTTCCATTCCAAACCTCTTTAGTATTTCTCTTATATACTTAGTTTGAGAAATAAAAATTCCTTGGTTTCTTTGACATATATGAAGACCCAAAAAGAAGGATAGTCCTCCAAGTAATGACATTTCAAATTCATTCTGCATATCCTTTGCAAATTTCTGGCTTAACCTGTCATTAGTACATCCAAAACAATATCATCAACATAAATTTCAATTAATAAAATATTACCTTGAGTTACCTTGATGTAGAGGTTGTTGTCTGCGCTTCCTTTCCATAGTTCGTAGGAAGTTTTGTCATTGTTGTTTCTGAGCATTACTCTATTTTGAATGTGAACTGATGTATGCACTGCATGTGTCCAAAAAATATCTGTCAGTTTGGAATCCATTAGCATTATTCGAGCCATTTTCTGTGTAATTATCATCCATTATGATAATGTTCATTTTTCTTTGAACCACTCTCTAAACCAATCTATGAATCCATTATGTTGTCCATTATCATATATCTATCCAAACCTGCTAAGTGTTCTTACAAATCCATCTCTGTCCATACTGTCCAAGACTCTACTTGCGCAATTGTCCATAATGTTGACCTATTTATCACTATACTATAATGAAGTCTTGATTAATCTATCAAATTGTACTTCTGCTAACTGATTGCTCTGAATCTGTCTTCTCAAACTTTGCAAGCTGCTCAAAGGATGGTTCTTTGGTCTGTCACAACTATCGCATAGACTCCCCCTGTCTAATATTCATATTACTTGGGATTCTCTAAGCCGGATGGCTCAGAACAATTCCTACTCTGATGTGTATTCATCATCATCTTCAATGGTAGATTCATCATCATCTTCATTGGTAAATCCATTATCTCTATGAGCTCTAACTTCTTTCTTTCTATCTGTGGATTCATCATTCACTACAATGCCTGAAAGTACAATCTCTTGAACATGTTCCTTATTTAGCTATCCTTCCTTTCTTTCTTTTATTTTCCAAACCTTTCTGTATCTGACATCTTTCCTTTTCTCTGTAGATTTTTCTTCATTTCGTTTTATTGTCAATCTTGCGATCTATGGTACCTAGTCTTTGTTTACCCGTTCTTCCTGCTTTCTTATCCATACTTTCGTATATCTTATATCAGTATTCTCTTTCATGGAAGTATCGATCATGCTTCTACAATCATTGGCTATGTGTCCATAGTTATGACATTTGTAACACTCAATGTTACATGCGACCGCATAGGCATGGTCTACTTGAACATTTCTTTTATAATCCCTGCAATCTGCAACCTTATGTCCAAATTTAGTACAATAAAAACAATGACCATAAAATAAATTTTCATACCTGGGAGTGAACGATCTTCTTTGTGGCGTAGTCCTTTTGAATTTTTTCCTTGACTGATCATGAACATGATTGAAGCTTCTTTATGGCTTGAACATGGATGGTATTCTTGAAGATGTATCTTCAATAGTTTTCTTAGATTTTGGTTGACCATGATTCCTTTCTTTGAGTACTTCTGCATAACTCTCTATATTTTCTTCATTCTTCTTTTCTAGCAACGTAGAGTGTTTCTCTTCATTCTCTACAACTGATGTGGATGTTTATGTCTCTTCGACGTTCTTGTTGAGCTTAACGATTTTGACGCTTAGTGTGACAACTTCTTCTTCAAGATTCTCAACCTCTTCTTTTTTCTTCATTATCTGAGACTTCATGACCTCTTATGTTCTCTTTGCTTCTTCAAGTTGGATTTTCAATGTAATTATTTCTTCTTCCAGTCTTCTCTCTTCTTTACCAAACTCTTCCTCGAGTTGGTTTAAGTCATTGGTTCTTTCCTTGAGATGATCCATCAATATATTTTCTCTCTTTTCTGCTTCTTCCTTGTGTGCTGCTATGTTGGCTTCTAAACATTTCTTTTGATATTCTAGAGTTTCTTCAATTCTTCTGGCCTCTTCTAGTTGAGCTCTTAAATTCTTGATGACCTGCTAATGTTTTTCATAACCTTGAACACTTTGCGTTTGCTTCATCAATTCTTTCTTGGATGACTTGTTTTCTTCTCTTTCTTTCCTTAGATATTTAATTGCACTGATCATTTTTTCTCTGTAATCAACTTCTGCTTCATCATACTCTTCCTCTTCTGAATATGTCTGACATGATGAGCATCTTTCTTCTTGTTATGTATCGGCATCTTCTTTGGCATTTTCTGAATCTGCGATGGGTGAAGAATATATGTCATGTAACTTATCCCAAAGTTCTTTGGCTAATGAACATTTACCAACCTTTTCTCTTACCGGTTTAGGTAATCCTTCCTAGATGAAAACCATTGCTATTTTGTTATTCTTATTCAATTCATTATTGGTTGTAGTCTTTTCACTTTTTGAACTATCATCTCCTGTAACAACTGATAGCTAAATATAATGTCCCTGTGCCTGTAAAAATACTTTTGTCCTTCTACTCCACATCTCATACTTAAAACCATTCTAACCATTAAACATCGATACTCCATTCTCAAAATAATACATGATCTCCTTCCAGTGGTTGAACTATTTCTTGAAGGAACCTCGCTCCGATACCAATTGTTGGATTACTGGGAGGGGGAGTGAATCAGTAATAGCACAATGTTAATCATTTTTATCCAAATAATCCAAGTGTTATATCAATGTAGAATTATTATCCAATAATGAGCAATAAGAAATGAACAATCACACACATACACAATACACCAGTGTTTTACGTGGAAACCCAAATCGAGAGAAAACCACATAATGCTTTTTCTTATATGTCTTGAAGAATTACATTCATTGGAAGCACCAACTTCATTTGTTTTCCAGTTGCAACTGGAAGGAGGCTCCAACTCCCTAATTTCTGAGGCTACAACTTGAGGGAAGCTCCAATTCCCTAATTCTTTGGCTACAACCAGAAGGAGGCTACAACCCCCTATGTTCTCTGGCTACAACCAGAAGGAGGTTACAACCCCCTATGTTCTCCGGCTACAACCGGCAGGTGGCTACAACCACCTGTCCTTGCCCGTCCAACCGCCCTGAAGTAGAAGTAAAATGATGGAACCACTGTCACACTATCACTGTGATATATACCATTGTAAACCTATACCAATTAACCTGAACCATGCATCAACCTGTAATCAACCTGTACCATAAACAAGTGCATCAAGCATGCACTAACATGTAATCAACCTATAGCATAAACAAGTGCATCCAACCATGTACCAAGTATGTACCAATCATGTGTCAGCTATTCATCAACTATGACTCATCAATATGTACCAACATCATCAACTATACACCTCATGTATGTGCCAACTCATCAACTACTCGTCTCAACCATGTACCCAACATGTACCTTAACCAAAATCTCTCATCAATTTCATCATCCAAATATGATTTGTAACTCTGTAATAGACCTGTTGTATATGATCACATACCTACAAACCTTCCTTAACTTTAACAACAAGAGACTAGCATTTTCATCAAACTTTTATTCAGTCTCACATAACTAGTTTTGGATTAGTCAACAACCCTAACTTGAAATAATCAAAACTTTGTACCTGTAAAGAATAAATATTCGAAACTGATATACAATGTTCTTCAATTTGTTTTATGCAATTCCTCTAGGTTTCACTACTTTGAACCTCTCAGAAAAAGAGTTATAGCAAAAATGGCATACCTTGTTGAATTCTGTCTTATTCTAGAGAGCGACCTTGTAGAGCGTGCCCCAGATAGAATATTTATTGAATAGATTTGAAAATGCTACACAACATACTACAGACTATACTATAACCAACACATTTGTTCTTACTCAATTTGGATTTGTTATGAAGAAGTTATGACGTTTTTATCCGAAACACTTGTTTTAGACTAGTTTCAGGACTAGCCACAAACCCTATTTTCCACGGAGTGTAACTCCAAAAATAAAATGACCCACAAGCTGAATTTTTTACCACAGATACTTGGATATGTTTCCTCAATGGCATAGAAATTTCATGGTCTGAATCATTCTAGAAAAAAAGGTTATTGGAAAAATTGTAAGATGACCTGTAAATAACATACCTTAGAAAGCCTCATCAAAGGAATTTATCCTTCCTTGATTTTCAACCTTCTTTTCGAAACCTTTCCTCATAAATTCGGCTTAGATATCATTTGGTTACCTCAGAAACCTATAGATATTCAATATTCTCAAGTTTATCTTAAATGAGAGATCCTTGCCTCTTATTTATACTCTCTAAGTAGCTTCCTTAAAAACATCTTCTAGGTCACTTTGCCCACTTTGCTTATTTTAGGGTTAACCCACTTCTAATTTATCCATTAAATTTATTATTGAAATAATTTATTTTTTATTTACTTTGAATTATAGTACACTCATCACTTCACTTTATTATTTACCTTTTAAAATCTCTTAAACCACTTTGACTACTTTCACTTTTTGGGGCTTCTAGATGACATATGAGGGTCCTCCAACTTCATAAGGCCATAACTTTCAAACCGTGAGGAGTTATGTGACGTTCCACATACCACCAGAAATGGAATGACATGTATTATCCGTATATAATAGTATTACCTACAAATATATCAAAACTAATACCATTATCCATCAAGTAAACTTGGGTCCATTACCCAAACCTGGGTTCTCCAACTTCTCATGGCCATAACTCTCTAACCATGAGGAGTTATGTGACGTTCCACATACCAATGGAAATTGCATGAAAAGCATTATCCATCTAGGATAGTTTCAATGAAAAATTCACTGACCTTCATCTCATTATTCCACAAATAAGCATGGGTTCTCTAACCATACTTCTAGGATAACTCAATCCGCAAAGCGTCTTCCCGTAAGGGCTTTCAACATAAGGGGACCACTTTGGAGTTCATCTATTTGTACTTATTATCAACCATGACAAGACAATAATGAGTCATATTTACATCAAACAAAGCTTGGTTCCATTACCCAAACCTTTGTGCTACCGAGCTTTCTTCAAGGGTTGACATCAATGACAACTAACCTCCGTATTGCATCAGAGTGTTGCCATCAATGACAACTAACGTTAATCAACAGTAATTTGCAATTCCAAAAATTTATTTTAGAAATGGAATCTTCACGTGGCTTTCTAAAATGGCACTATATTCATTGCAAGCATTAGATTTGGAGAAGTATCAAATTTGTTCAACGTTAAAATTTCCAAGGATCTAAATCTTTGAAAATCACAAACACTTTGTAGTATTCCATGTCATTTGAAAGTGGACATATATGTGAACGATTTAAAGTGGATATCTATAAAGGTGCATGAACACAAAGCCAATAATATAATGTGTGTCCAATGAAATTGTGCTGCCTCTTTCCCTTCCACTCTTGAAACAATGACCAAGGGTCAAAATGCTACCAATACCAACTACTCTGCTGGAAGGTGATTGGAAAGTAGGTTTGTTGCTGCAGATTTCGACTCCATGATTGGAAAGTAGGTTTGTCGTTGCAGATTTCGACTCCATTGTATGTAGTATGTCTTTATCGCCTTGACAATTGGAGACACATGAAATACACTTTGCCATATGAAACAAAGAAATGGAATACAACGAAATACCAACCAAATATTCCATCGAAACATTTGTCTTTGTTACCTTGGTAGTTGGAGACACACGCAATATAATTTATTTTCCATCAACAATAGAGAAGTGGCATACAATGGGACACCAACCAAATTCTCAAACTTTTGAAACATTCTTGGAAGACACATTCTGGTAACAGCTGGTTGTTTCCCCTGTCCAAGTGGATGGTGGTTTGAAACATCTGGCCTCTTCTGCCCGCCATGTAAGTTGTTAAAGTACCTCAAGTGAGGTAGAGAATAAGAGGCTTTTGCAATGTGTTTTCAACGGCTCCACATAACCAGTAAAACAGGGCCTTGCCGCTCTCTTTCTTCACTGTTACATATCTCGAACAATGAGTAAATTCACCTGGTGGTTGGTTGGGGAGGTTAACGACCATGCTGACTTTGATTTCGACTTCTACTTCCCTTTCTCTCATGTTGTTCTCGCATGCAACGACCCACAGGAAAAAAATGAGAGAAAAAATACAAACCCAGGCACAAGCACATGAACAAGAAACGATTAGGAACCACAGATTTAGTAAGGATTTGGATGTGATCTGTGGGATCATCATTGATGGGATCCAGAGTAATTGGGCACTCAATTTTCCCAACTCAACTGCACCATTAGAATCATTCAACAGTGGCCACCCTTCGCAACACTTCCCCATATTATATAAATAATTCTCTATCTCAAACACAATCTATTGCGAGTTATGTGGGTCTAACTTGCACAACACAAACAAATGCAGAGCATTTCCATCCGGCTTACTTCAAAGCCACGGTCTATCAAGGGTAAGGTTTTGAGCCACTCTTAATTAGTTGGTTCACCAATTTTACCCTTCATTCCATTAGTATATCCACATCACCTTTTCGTTAAGGGATTTGGTTTTTTCCTTGCAGGAAAAACATTGGGTCATATTCCCAACCACTTGGAAATTCCTCATATTGTAATGATGACTTTTTCAAGCCAAGCCATATTCCTTAAGTACCCATAAACGAAGAAATTTCCATAGTTATTAAGTATCCCTATGTCCTTTTAGGAGAGGTGGGTGTAGGGACACAATGGAATTGGAGCCGGTATAGATGAAATGGGGATGGAAGTAGAGGTGAGAATGGACCATTATATTATATATAGGCATAGGTCGAGGTAAGTCCAAGGAAAGAGCAGATACATTGGCATTATGTTACGTAGCTAGCCGAAGAAACCCCCTCCAACATTATTCATCAATCAAGTTGAGGGAATATGTCCATGTGCGTATAGCAAGTTGGTACTAGAGCTAAGGGTTCTCACTCGATTTCATTTTCTTTCTTTCTCTCTAACCCTCACTTTCTTTTTCATTTCTCATTTCAAAAATACTAATATACCCTTGCATTTGTGTGCAGTTGTTATACTCAAATTAAGGCATTACAGGTATAAAGCAAATACACAAGAGACCCAGGGCTAGCTAGTATGGACATTGATGACCTAGAAGCAACGGTTGACTCGGTTAAAGCAACAAAAGAGTAAGCATCCAAAAATGTAGCATCCATTTCATTATATCCATCAGTATCCCTTTCATTTATATAACACACTACTAGTGCATGTGTTCCTCTACTTATATGCTACCTGTAATAATGCCTTCACTGAGTATGAATGCGCATGTTTCCCAATAGAGCTCCAAAGCTACCTGACAAAAAAAATTAAAGACATTGTTAGAAATCTCATGCCTCTTGACCTCATCAAGAAGCTCTTCACAGGAGATGATAAAAAGTTGGTCAAATATCTACTTCCTCAAGTGCTCAAGTATATGCTTCCTTAAGTTTTTCCCGGTGAGTACTTTTTTATGAACTGACCCCTGCATGTTTTGCACTAGATTTCAGTAGGGAGAAACTTTAACAAAGAGATTGACCTTATTTTTTTCCCTTCAGGTGCTCTGCATTAAGAAATATTGCAATGGATCCTACATAGAAAGGATGATAGAAAGGTGGTCAGGGTTGCCTCTTAATGAAAATCACATATATGTTTATCTTAACGAGTGCAACCTTAGGCCAAAGGAAGGGATATCATATGTACATAGGAAGGGCTAGTGTATGTACAAGCACAGTGGTGGTGGAGGGTATGTACAAGCACAGTGGCGGTGGAGAAAGGTGGTAGAATGCTGCCAAAACTCACTGCATACAAAGATACTCTATATACACAAATCGGTTTTCCAAGCGATATAATGCAACACCATAATGCATACACAAATTGATTTGATTGATTTGTCAGTGAATATAATGCATCGTAGTGTTATAGCAATATTTGTCTCACCCTATGAAAATTTGCTCAGAAGGCCTTTTTCCATTTCCCTATGTAGACTTGAAGTCCCTTTTTGCAAATTCCAGAGCTAAAAACAATATTTTTCCATAGATACGCGCCCTAACTATTATACAAGATGCGTATACTCAGGTTGCACCATTACAGCTTGCGTACATCGGATTTTGTGCCAAAAATTAAAAAATAGTGTTGGGTTTCCATGTCACGTCACAGGATCCATGATCCTTGACCTTCCATATACTGGAAACGTTCTGACTCGGCCCTTTAGTTCCACTTGAAGGCTATAAATGGGCCATATCCAAGATGCAGAAAAGAGGAGAAGAATTCAACTTTGAGAGCAAAGTTACTCTGGAGAAATTATTCACTTCATATTGATTCTGCATGCCTTTGTCCTTTTAAGTCTGAACACATTGTTCAACCCCCAAGCTCTTCCCTACTTGATTGAGAACATCATTGCCTCTCTTATATGAGATTGCCTTTGGTGGAGGATTGAAGTGGTGGAGGCCCAGTTGGAAGGGACTTATTTTCTCGGTTCTGAACCGTGCCGGCACAAAAGTTTGTAATTCATTCACTTTTGTTGATTACATTTTAATAGAAATACTCTTTTCTCGTCCAATTAATATCTTGCAAATATTTTAATTGTTATTTTGTGGGCATATTTGTTATGAATGTTGATGGATTATGCTATTGAATGTGCTAACTTTATATATTATCACCATATGCTTGTGTTTCTTAGTTGTTGATGACACGTTGCAGGTGTATTGCTTTGAGTCAAGTGCTCAAATGTGCACTTCATTGAACGTCTAGACGAGGTAGGCTCTTTATCTTGTCTTGTTAGCATATTTATTTATATAGTTTACCTGGGATTAGAGTTGATTTCTGCAGTCATTTCTGGCTGTTGTGGTTCACCCCTTGCCATAGAGAGATTTTCCTCGTAACAAAATTGGCGACCATATTTGGGATAGAATCTTCTTTTCGGGGTTTGGAGTGTTTTTCTCCTTTGATTGCTCTTGTTTATATTGAGTTTCTTGTTGTCTGATTGCTTGACAACCTCTATTCATTTTGAGTCTGAGTTTATCAGCCTTATCCTTAGCTTAGCAGTGTTTTAACACATATATGTGGGTTTTTACCTGACAGTCGTGTACATACGCGTGTTGTCCTTCTGCAAGAGGCGTATACGCAGTTTTCTCTTGAACAGTCGTGTACACCATCCTTTTTTGCTTGGTTGTTGAGTTTGATGTTTGTTGGGTAGGTTTTGATGGTTGTTGAGTCTTCTTGGGTCTCTGTTACGACTGTTAAGTGCCTGTGGAATGATAAGAAACCTTTCTTTGGTTGAATTTTCAGGCGGTGCCTTTCTCATCATCCTTTTCATTAATTGTCCTTACATCTTGGACTAGGTGTTTTCTTCTTGATATCCTAATTGGTTTGTCTCAGTTTACATACAATATAATATTTATATCAATTTGTTGTTCAGTCCTTGCATTTTCATTCCTTTATATTGAAAATACAAAATTTTAAGCATTTTGCATTGTTGGCATTTGATCTTTTGGGTCCTTATCATTGATCTTAGCACATGTATAAAAATATTGCATCTTATTTGGAATTGCATAACTAAATTGAAAATTGCATTTTGAAAAGATTATCATTTATTGGGAATTGAAGTTAGGACTTTGCATTTTATTCATATTCATTTATTTTATTGGTTGAGTCATAACATCATTAGTGTTGATGATTGCAACTATGTGAGACATTCTCCAACTTACGAACATGTGATATGTGGATCATTGCAGCTATGTGAGTCTTTCTCTCAGGTTACAAACATGAGAGAAAGCTCCTATGAAGGGTACGTGGTTTCTGCTTGAGACAGAGCTATAATGCATAGATGACCTCCTCCATTCATATAGTTGAGAAGAACTTCAGATGATTATCCAGTGGGAAAGGCAATCTATTGAGTTAGACATGTCTGTGGTTGAGCATAAGGTGAACGTGTGAAATCCCAAAGTGCTGGGTGCATCTTCATGTGAACATAAATGAAGATGATGTATTAGCCTCCTCTGAGCAACAGAGTTGACGAGAAAACTCCAGATGAATCTCTCGTGTGAGGCAGTGGGAAAGAAGATTTGTAGAGTGGACGTGCATGTGGACGAGCACAGGTGAACGTGTGAAGATCTGGTTCTTTTGTGTAATGTAGTGAGCCAGAGATATGACATTCTATGGATGTGCCCCTAGTGGATGAGCACTAGTGGGCGTATCAAATCCCTTTCTATATGTTGTTCAAGAGTCAGACCTGCCTGTAACCCTAATGTAAAGGGTACAGGTCAGCCCCACCTTAATGTGATTAATAATAAATGTAAAATATAATTAATCTAGTTAATATTAATTATAATATAATAATAATTATTATTATTATTATGTGACTTGGAGAGGTCGGCCCTATTGAGTCAATAGACACTTCTGTTGATAGATTTAGGTTAGTATAAGTAAAGGTAAAATCCCCCATTGTGGAAATATATCTTTCTTGTAAGTTTGGAAATTTCAGCAAGTACATTTACTTGGGATAAGTGTGCACCTCTCTTGGGTGCTAGTCTTCTAAGGTTTGAGCACCCTCTTGTGTGCTAGGGTTTATCTTGGTGGTGAAGGTATTTCTCTTGAAGAATATAACAAAGGATTTGGCTAGGTTTTCTTCCCTTGTTGAGAAGGCTTTCCCAGGATACTTCTTGTGTTCTTGTGCATGGTGTTTCTTCTTATGATCTTGGTTGTTGCAACATTATTGTTTATGGTCAAGTGAAATGCTAAAAATGGAATGAACTTCATGCTTAACCTAGCTTATGAAAAATCAACATGGTATCAGAGCTTAGGTCTTGAAAGAACCCATTGGACAAGCATCTACCAAGTCTCCTCTCACTTCTGCAGAATCGTATGACCCTCCTAGGGTTTCCAGAAAAATCTGTACGACCCTCCTTTCATTGGTGATCTAGCCCTTAATACTTGGACGTTGGGGCTATTTTTGGCATAGAAGAGTATGGACTCCTCTAACGCATCTCCAAAATCTCTCAAAATGAAATTTCGAGCATTTTGAAATTTTGGCCCTAGGGTCTCTAGGGTTTCTGCAACTCATTGAAGGAGCTCTTCAGCTCACCAGTGTTATCCTATCTTTCAAAGGCTTATTGTTGGCAGTCATAAGTCCAACAAAACCTAAAAAGTGCTAGCCTAGCCTAGCCACTAGGTTTTCTAGCCCAAGTTGACAAGGGTTTGTGAAGAATCTAAAATTATGATGAAAAAAACTATGATGGAAGATGAGCTTGATGGATCAAGGAACTTAAAGTTCCTGGAAGACAAGACTTCAGAGGAAGGATTATTATGGGTGATACAAAAAGGTGACACTATGACTACTCTCTTCATGAAGATGCCAAGAGCACAAATATAAGCAAGGTGCCATTGGAGAAATCATATCAGCACCCTCAGGTATGCACTTGTATATATATTATTATTCGTATCATTATCATGAGGGTAATTGTAGGAGGATGGAACCTTTTGCTGAAGTCATGGATCCAAAAGGATCTCAGTACATTCAGAGGAACAACACACTTTAAGTGAAGACTCCAGGTTTGATTGTTGTAATTGTCATTCCTCTAATCTATTTTCTAAACTTTGCTACATTACAAGTAGATGTTGTAGTTGTGACAACATTCCTTAAATTGTTTTGATTCTAGAGATGTACTCATTATTCTACTTTAGGAGATATTCTTGTTTTGGTTCTTCTTGTTTTCTTGTTCCAGACAGGTTAACAACAAAGGAAGATGTTTATCCTTTAGAGGGAGTCAAGACTATTTGAGAAAGAGGAAGAATAGAACCATCATTGGGGAAACCAATTCAATAAAACACGATCAGAATATTTCTATGATTCTATGGGAAAAAGCATGCATGACACAATATATGTTCAGAACAAGAGTCTTCACCAAAATTACTCCCGAAGAAGCCTTCACCGAAGTGAAGCATGAGATTAAACACTTCAGAATATTTGGGTGCCCAGTGTATTTTTATGTACCCAAAGAGAAGAATTCCAAGCTAGATCCTTTAGAAAGAAAGGATACAATGAATCTTCAAAGACATTCCAGATCGACATCCTTGGTTAGAGATAGATTGAGACAAGAAAAGATGTTTCCCTTGAAGAAGAGATAACTTTTCAAAGATCTAGAAAATCTCAGATGGAGATTAACAATGAGACAATGCCTTCTCCCCCTTCAACAGTTCAGAGGGAGACATACATTATTCCAGTTGATCCAGTTGCTCCGGTTGATATGTTTAGAGATATTGCAATAGGGAATAAAAGGGATACCTAGACTCACTCTGCAAGAGGCAAAGAAACATACAAGCCTCTCAAGGCACATCCCGAGAAAGCAAAAGAGATTTTTGAGCTATCCTTTAGTTGTGAGCCACTTCACTGATGTTGAGCCTCCTTGTCTTAGAGAAGCAACAAGCGAACATGTATGGAAATATGCCATCACAGAAGAATACCAATATATCTTAAAGAATGGTGTATAATATATTATTCAAGGACCAGAAGGGAAGTTCGTGGCAACTTCCAAGTGGATCTATAAGATCAAGCCTGCAGCTGATGGAAGTGTCAAGAAATACAAAACGAGATCTATAGCCAGAGGTTTCTCACAAACATAGGGAATTTTCTATGATGAGACACTTGATCCAGTAAACCCGATACACTTCCATCTGCACTACCATCCATGATTTGGAAACTATATCAAATAGATAGATTCTTGATGAGTTTGGATTTCAGCAAAAGTGTTGCCAATCCAAACCTATATCATTACAGTGTTGGTGATGAGAGCCTGATTTTGATGACTTATTCAGAAAGCCTTATTGTTGGGTACAAGTAATACTTGACTTATGAATTCAAGATGAAGAATCTGAGTATGATGCACTACTTCTTGGGACAAGAAGTATGACAAAGGACCGGTAATATTTTCTCGAGTTAAGGAAAATATACAGTAAAAATATTAAACAAGTTCAATATGACAGAATACAAAATCCACCGTGATGGATTTAAAGAATAAGATTTATGATGATTCAGACGAGACTGATCCACTGCTGATTGGATCACTGATGTATCTGGTTAACACCAGACTTGATTCATGCCATGCAGTGAGTATGCCTAGTCATTTCATGAGTCAAGCGAGATAGACTCACTAGACAACAACAAAACATGTATTGAGATATATACGAAGCACAATTGCATATAGCCCGAGATACACCTCCAGTGTGAACTTGAGTTTGTAGGATATGCCGATTTAGATTGAGCAGAAAGTACAATGGAATGGAAGACAACATTCGATTGATGTTCTACCATGAATTTTGCCATGGTTTCCCGAAGCAACAGAAAACAGAACTATGTGGCCTTGAGTACCACAGAGGCGGAGTATTTAGCAGTGAGTGTGCAAAGCAATGTGGCTTCACAAGCTTCTGACATATTTTCTTGACCATGAGATGGATCCTATGATGATAACCAAGAGCCGTGTATAAATCTCCTTGAGAACCCGGTGTTTCTCGATGAATCAAAACACGACGAGATGAAATATTCTTATATCAGAGATATGATGCAGAGGAAAAATCATACACATGCAGTACCTTCCTACACATGAGCAGATTGTAGACATCTTCGCCAAACTAACATGGTGAAGAATACCTTCCCAGTTGAGAGGGAGTATTGATGACTCCAACCAAGAAAAAATTTAGAGTACATTCGTGTGAGACTTGGCATGATGAAGAATGCCTCCCTAGCTGAGAGGGAGTGTTGATGATTGTAGTTAAGTGAGACATTCTCCAGCTTACAAACATGTAAGATGTGGATCATTGCAGCTATGTGCATCTTTCTCTCAACTTACAAACCTAAGAGAAAGCCCCTATGAAGGGTGCGTGGTTCCTGCGTGAGACAGAGCTGGAACGTAGAGATGATCTCCTCCATTTAGAGAGTTGAGAAGAACTCCAGATGATTATCCAGTGGGAAAGGCAATCTGTTGAGTTAGACGTGCATGTGGCTGAACACAAGGTGAACGTGTGAAATCCCAAAGTGTTGGGTGCATTGTCATGTGAACATAAATGAAGACGATGTATTAGCCTCCTCTGCGCAACAGAGTTGATGAGAAAACTCCAGATGATTCTCTTGTGTGAGGTAGTGGGAAAGAAGATCTGTAGAGTGGACGTGCCTGTGAAGTCTGGGAGATTTTTTGAGGAGCTTGGTGACAAAGCACCATAGCAGCTGGGATAGCATATTACCGTAAGCAGAGTTTGCTTACAATGACTCAGTAAATCGGAGCACAGGGAAAAGTCCATTTCAGATTGTATATGGAATGCAACCGAGAGGGGTTTCTGAATTGAGGGATTCAGAAYAGACTGATACTAGCAGTGCTAGTGCAGGAGAATTCGCTGAAGCGATGAAGGAACTTCACAGCCAGGTGAAGGAGCGACTRTTGAAGTCAAGTYAGGAGTACAAGCGCAGAGCAGATCAGCATCGGAGACAACTTCAGTTTGAAGTTGGTGATCTGGTTCTGGCACATTTGAGGAAGGAAAGGTTCCTGAGAGGAACATACAACAAGCTGAAGATGAAGAAAATTGGGCCATGCAAAGTCTTGAAGAAAATGGGACAGAATGCTTATGAAATTGAGTTACCAGATGGGATCGGAATATCTCCGATATTTAATGTTTCGGATTTATATCCATATAAAGCTGATGAAGCAGGAGCAGAAGGTGATGATCAACCAGAGGTCCAGTGGCAGAAGCAGATGCCAGTTGCAGAGAAGCCACAGATGGAGCAGATATTGAACAAACGAGTGGGTAAGAAAACCAGGAGGAAAGAATATTTTGAATATTTGATTAAATGGAAGGGACATCCAGTTGAAGATGCCAGCTGGGAGACTGAAGCAGAAATTCAGAAGCATGGACATATCGTGCAGGAGCTCATGGACAGGAGCCCATGCAAATTTTCAAGCGAGGGAGTATGATGCAGGAGCATTCCTCACGACAAGCAAAACCAACGTGGAAGCAGAAGACAACTGGAAGACGTCCAACGCAAGTTTTTGAATTTTTAAATTTTCCCTTGAAGTTGATTCGCTGAATATAAATGAGATCATTTAATCTAGGTGCCTTGGTAAGAATGTAATCAGACCTCGAGCCATACGCTCTCATCTGAGATAGTCAGAGACATTTATAGTGGTAGTTGCAGGTAGATAGAATTGAATTCTTAGATTAGACAGTTTTAGAACGCAGGAGGGAAATCGGATATAGACACCCTCACTTGTATCATTGTAACATTAGCAACATGAGTTAGAAGAATCTAGAGCATAGGAGAATAGCAGAGAGCTGTAGAAGAGCATCCATGTACAGATCTTGAATTAATAGAAGAAGTTGATTCAGATTCATGGTTGTTTTGTTATTCTCTATGTCGAGGAAGGTTCGAGCAAGAGATGCAAGTGTAAGTGCCAGAGGACAAGTTCTGAAAAGGGATACTTAGCCATTCTCAAGAAATCTTCAAGGAGGAGAAATCGACGGTCAGGATTTGTAGAGGAAGATTGACAAAATACCGCCAGCCGTTAGATCTCGAGAAGTTGCGCCGGAGTTAAGCCCTAGAGTGCAGAGGAAGAGTCCCGGAGAAGTCATCGGGATATCAGAGTCATCGGAGTTTTGTTAAGGCAGAGAATCGAGACCTTAGGGTTCTCGAAATCCCGAGAAAGGATCCTAGCCGTTGATCTTGGCAGGACCCGCGTCAGCATTCTGGGAAGGCATCGGAATTTTGGAGGCATCAGGGTTTTGCAGGTCGAGAGAACTGAGACCTTTTGAGTCTCGAAACTCCGACGGAGAAATCTCAGCTATTGATCCCGGCAGGACACGCATCAGACATCTGGAGAAGAGTCGGGGTTCAGCTCATCGGAGAATCGGATTTTCCAGAGGCATAGAACTCTCGCATGTAGGAATTGTGATCCACGATTTCTCGATAGGATCAGAGCTGTCCAACCAGCAGGGATATGTGGCAGGAGATCCTAGAGAGTCGAGGTTCAGCATTTCAGGGTTTCTGCATACAATGGAACTGTTGCACTAGAAATCGCGATTTCACGATACCTGATAGAGTGATGAGGGAGTAGTGACGTGGAGAAGAGAGAGAGAGCTCACACGTGCATCGGGGATCGGCATTTCGGGATTCTCGGTGACGAGAAAATCACGGTGGGGGAAAGGATCGTGGTCTTGTGGACTAGTAGGTCACGTGAGAAAGAAATTAGCCGGAGGGAGATAAGGAGTGGAGAGAGATACCATCGGGGATCGGGAGTCGGGGATCCGTGAGAGCAGTGGATCACGATAGCACGAGTGCCAATTTCCCGATGGGGAAATTCCTGATAGAAGCAAGGAAGGCGTTTGGAGAATATTCATCGGGGTTCGGGGATCTGTGAGACCCAATCTCGTGAGTGCAGGGCTCGCGATCACGTGAAGCCCGATTTCCCGATACGATAAAGGGAGATCATAAAGTGAGTCCTGTGGGTGTAGGAAAGTCCTGATAAGGGATTTGAAGAGTATTTCAGCTCTTCGGGCCGAAGGAAGAGAAGGTCCTAGTGGGAGCGGACGTGCCCAAGGGTTGGTGCGTTTGCGTCACACCCTATATCCAAGAGGAAACATTCCCCTGAGTGTCCATCTCCCACATGCACCTCCTTGCATTGAGCATAGGTATGTTCCATCACTGGAGCTAGTTGCTTACTTGTGACACTCATTTCCTCCTCTGCATCATAACATTCATTTGACTATGAAAAAACAAAAAAAGGCGGGCGAGAAAAGAATATTATCTTACATTGGCAGTAGTCGTGTCACTTTTGAACGGAGCACAAAACTTTTGAGTCCACATGTCATCAAAATTTTGGGTTTATCACGACCTTAGGAAGTTGAGCTCGTTACTTAGAATTTACTCCCTCGACTGGTTACTCTTCCAGTCCCTATGGAGAGTTTTATTGATGCCTCCTACATCTCAAAGTGTCATCATTAAGTCTATGATGCCGGAATCTTCCATATGTCTCATGCTCTTGTTCAAAGGATGTCTATCAACCTATGTCGGCCATTCCTCAGAACTCTTGACTTTGCATGTCATCCATACCCTTAGTGTGTCTCATAATTACATGAAGTTGTATTCCTATTGTGCAATCTGGTCCTACTTTCATCATTGGTAGGTAACCTTGAACCCAACAGTTGACATTTCATCATTGGTCGTTGACTGGGGGGTTTCCCTTGTGTTCGATGAAAATAAATCTATTCACACATTGGGATTCGTGCAGTGTCTTGGATGCCATTAGTCTTATTCGTGGTTTCCTCTCCTTTGTTAGTAATTTTCTTTATTGAATGCTATTCAGAGGGTCTTTTTCATGTCCCGCTTGCATCTGGCACATGCGAAAGACGGACAGGGTCATTGGTTCGTGAACATGATCTTCGTCCGATTTCTTTCAAATCATCAAGCTCCTGCTTTGTACCTCGTGTTGAATGATGAGAGATGCCTCAATGCTCTCTTTTCAGCATGTCTCCTTCCATCGACTTCAACCCATCTATTATGGAAACGAGACCTAGAGTCCTATGAGTACCTAGAGGTTTGCAGTCATTAGTGGCAGGTTCTCTCGCCATCAATATTTGGGAATACATCAATGTCCCATGATCGATGGATTATTCAAGTGTTTGACCCGAAACCTTTATACCCACTTGTAATAATCTACTCGGTGCCTTGCTACCTATTTTCATTATCGGTAGGTTGTATCATGTTTGTTAACAGTATACCTTAATGATCGGTAGTCAGACGAAGTCTCATTGTGTTTGATCTCAACTCCTTTATTCAAACAATGTAGACTTGTACCTTTGGCAAATAGTGTAGAAGACTTGAAGACATCAATTCATAGTCGCAGCTTTCCTGAGTTGTTGCTATCTTTCATTGAACCAACACCTATGTGACTTCATAGATCATGGGAGATCAGATTGTACTCCATTGTATACAAATATCTTCAGATTGATTTTGAGACTGGTTTTACTGGGCCTTGTTCATGACTATGAAAACCTTTGGCATATATCCACCTTTGTATTGCCTACTCATGGCCATGAACAACTATTTGGTATATTTTCACATGGATCTGCAGTGTAATTCAAATTGGTAGCCATGTGCAAAAAGTCAGTACATATTGTAATATTCTCATGAGTAACTAGTTCTTTCAGTTGAGTCTCCATTACTCCACTTCTGGGTATTATAATCTATTTTGGCCATCGCAGATACTCCTCTGACCTCACACATTGGGGGGCATTTGTTATAGAAAGATTTGCCTCACCTTATGCAAATTTTCTCAGAAGGCCTTTTTTCATTTCCCTATGCAAACTTGAAGTCCCTTTTTGCAAATCCGAGAGCTAAGAACAATATTTTTCCACATATACTTGCCCTAACTATTATACATCATGTGTATACAAAGGTTGCACCATTACAACCCACGTACATCGAGTTTTGTGCCCAAAATTAAAAAATAGTGTCGGGTTTCCATGTGACGCCATGAGATCCATGATCCTTGACCTTCCATATACTGGAAACGTTCTAAATCAGCCCTTTAGTTCCACTTGAAGGCTATAAATGGGACATATCCAAGATGCGGAAAAGAGGAGAAGAATTCAACTTTGAGAGCAAAGTTACTCTGGAGAAATTATTCACTTCATATTGAGTCAGCATCCCTTTGTCCTTTTAAGTGTGAACACATTGTTCAACCCCCAAGATCTTCCCTACTTGATTGAGAACCTCATTGTCTCTCTTATATGAGCTTGCCTTTGGTGGAGGATTGAAGTGGTGGAGGCCTAGCTGGAAGGGACTTAGTTTCTCGGTTCTAAATCGTGTCGCCACAAAAGTTTGTGATTCATTCACTTCTACTAATTACATTTTAATAGAAATACTCTTTTCTCCTCCAATTAATATCTTGAAAATATTTGAATTGTTATTCCATGGGCATATTTGTTATGAATGTTGATGGATTATGCTATTGAATGTGCCAACTTTATATATCATCACCATATGCTTGCGTTTCTTGGTTGTTTAGGACAAGTTGCAGGTGTATTTCTTTGAGTCAAGTGTTCAACGGTGGGCTTCATCGAACGTCTGGATGAGGTAGGCTCTTTATCTTGTCTTGTTAGCATATTTTTTTATATAGTATACCTGGGATTAGAGTTGATTTCCGCAGTGATTTCCGTCTGTTGTGGTTTACCCCTTGCGATAGATAGATTTTCCTTGTAATAGTGGTTGAAAAATCAGATGCTATTTAAGGATGTGAGAAAGATTGAAGTTATAATAGATTGAAAAGCTTAGTTTATCTATCAAAATATCAAAACTTTGGTAATAAGACATCGATMTTTTTAGCCAATAGTTTGTTAGATAAAATAAATTTAAATATTATAAAAAATAACTATTTGTTTTCTCCTATGTATAAGTTTGGAAAGAATGAAAAAAATTATAGTTAAACTCAAAGTAATGCATAGTCAATGCCAAATYGAATGTTATAGTCCCTCCCTTTCCTTCAGCAGGGACTAATAAGAAAGCTAATCACYGACCAATTTTTCTTTTACATAGTTATGCCACTGACTTGATTTTAAACATTTGTAAAAATCTAACATTGCTAATTAGTTAAATATTTGCATTGAAATATCTAATCCAYTTACTTATTTGAGAAMACGAGTCACTAGTAAAATGACAATCCTCCATTTTCATTTTTGGGTGTCTAAGAAAGTAAAGTAACATATTCCACTGCCTTTTTTCCCTTAACCACCTCTAGTATTCTAACCACATCCTTCATCGTTGGCCTCATCTATGGACCCTTGTGTGTGCATTCAATTCCCATTCTTATAATTCTTAGGATTTCAACATGAAATTTTGAATCTCTTTTCAAAAACCCGTCCATAAACTCAATGCAATTATTTGTTGCTTCTACGTTCCTCACCCATCATGAAATTTGTAACACCCATATTTATTAAATTTGATTCGCTTGGCCTTATCCCGCTAATAAGCTCCAACAACTATATCTCGTTATCATATACATTGAATTTTGGTGAAGTATTCACGGTCAAATAAGCTCTCTTTGATTGTCAAAACACCAAATGGTGTCATATAAAACAAGGTAGAAAGCATTGTAGAAGATTGTTTTCAACAATAATTTTGAAAATTTTCCATGGAAAGGGTTTTGAAAAAATTCAAAGAAAAAAAGAAAATAAACTTTATTAGAACAACTACCAAACCCCTTAACCTGTGATACAACTCGGCAAAAACAAATCTTATTAGAACAACTAGCACACCATTTAACTTGTGGTACTAGCAAAACTAGATTCATTAGCATTCAAGGAGGAAACAAGTATGATGTGAAAGATTTCAGCTGTAAAGTTAAAGAAAACTCGGTGTGTAAATAATGACGATATACTAAATATTGAAACAATATTATTGAACATGCTTCATGATTTGACATTGCTCATCTCATCTATGGCATGATTTTACATCAAATGCATCGAGTCATTATAGCTTTGGCGTCTTCTCTACGTGACTAGGTCTTTAATTACATATATTATTATTTCTCCCATCCCTACCGCACACTCTCGTTTGGCTCATAACAAATGTTGTTCCATCATCATACTCATAACAATGTGTAGTTTCCTTGTTTGTTTTTCCTTCACGTTCAAATAAGAACGTTGCAAACTCCAAGCAAAATCTATACACATCCCTAACCTCCTCCTCTCACTACCACAACTCTCCCCCACTATAGATTGCCTACCATGTACATCTGACAGACCTTGCCACAAGTCTTTGGTCTCCTCCTTTTGCTTCTCAAATGGGACATTCCCTATTGCATGGTGCCTGTTACAGAGTTAAGGTTCAAAAGTAAATGGATGTAGTGACCAAGATCCAAAGGTAGCTCATGCAAGGATATAGAATCCCTCCAATTCCAAAGCAGATGGATTAACAATAAACTCTAGGCTAGATGGTTTTGCTATAAATTTTGACAAGGCAGTTGCAAATGCCGCTACCTACATGCTTTATAGTGTTCAGGTTTGAGTGATCCTTATGAAACTTAAAAAGAAGCTGAGATGTTTCAATATTTTGTACCATCATCATATCAATTCAAGAAGGTTATCAATG
>JASDQU010736360.1:234257-244635 GCA_032191745.1 Picea mariana | reverse complement strand
TGAGAGTGCAATTCATCTTGCAAAGAACTCAACCTTCCATTCAAAGACTAATCATATATAGTTGAGGTACCACTTCATACAATCCGACTTGGAAGATGGACATTTGAAGTTGGAAAAGATACACACTGGCCAGAATCCTGCAAACATGTTAACAAAGGGAGTAACCAGGGAGAAACTGAGTTCTTGCTCAGTTTCAGTTGGTCTTCAAGAATGAAGATGAAGATGAGAAATTTGGCAGGTCCAAGAAGGTTTAGAGTCCAGCATATACAACAACGGTGGAGTTGTTGAGATCAGTCTCTAAGTGGGAGATTGTTGGTTGTGGAGCCTGATTATCTTCCTGATTTAGAGGTCTTTTTCTTTCAGCTGTGTTTATACCCCATGAAGTATTTACATCCCAAACGTATGTACACTCTTCCACGCAGAGGAGTGCAGAGGGGGGGTATCCCCTCTGTGGGGTTTGGGGGCAAGCGGGGATTCGGGGGCAAAGCCCCCGAAGGAAAAATTGCCTTGTAAAAGTATATTGTAATTTCATTGTAAATCTGGACCGTTCATTATAAGGTCACAGATCTAATGGTAGAAATTATGTTAAGGTTTTTGCCCTAGAAGGCAACCCTCTTTTATGAGCGAAATGTATTGCGGCTATCGATGATGGCAAATATTGTATTCTGAGAGAGGAGACTTTGAGAGAAAGAAGAGGAAGTTACAACGGGTTTTGCTGTAGGTTGTATCCCTTCATTTTCTAATTAATAATAAAGGAAAGACCTGGCGATTTCTTTAGTGGACGTAGCCCGCACTGGGTGAACCACGCAAATCTGTGTCTCTCTTGTATTGTGTATCTTTTGTGTTTTGTTTCTGCATTTGTTTTATTTTATTGCTCCACGGTCCTATTTTTCTAACAGAGAGTTGAGGGGTAGGGGGAAGGCCAATAACCTTGACTCTCCGTTTCCCATTCCTTAGCCTTGTCTCATATTTTTTCTTTTTCTTTTCATTTAATTCTCTCATTTTTTATTTCATATTTTTCATTTTACATTGCATCATATTTTACATGGTTTAACAGCCTTCATGAATTGTCGAAATAATCTTGCATGCACTAAGTCTTATACCCATCATCGATTTAGATCCAATTCGGATAAAAAAATGTCAAAACCTGCTTCTTGGAAACAAGAAGTAGAGTATTTGGGTAATATTGTTCCACAGGAAGGGGTCAAGGTTCACCCTCAAGAGATTCAAACTATCACAAAGTGACCCATTCCTAAGAACATACTATAGAAATTTTGTTAAAAATTATGCATGCATTAAAAGTTCACTTACATCTCTCTTGAAGGAAAATTCATTTGTGTGGAACAAAGAGGATAAGTTAGCATTCTAGCACTTAAAAAATGACATGATTTCTACACCAGTGTTGGTAACCCCTGATTTTGGTAAAAGATTCATACTATAATGTGATGCATCAATACAAGGAATTAGAGTAGTGTATATGCAAGAAGGGGACCACTTCTGTTTGAAAGTAAACAACTCAAGGGAAAATATTTAGTGAAATCTACTCAAGAAAAAGAAATGTCAACTACTTTACATGCATTATTCAATCAGTTGTGCAAAGACCAAGTTGGATTGTGAATCAGAATCAAACAAACAATCCACCTTGCTTTGCTTCATGTAGATTTTAATGCAAAAGAGTTTGGTCATATCCTTCTCCTCTTTGTGACTGCAACGAACTAATGCCACCTCTTTCTCAATATTAGTGCAATTGATCTTCCATTTCAGGTCTGAGATGTTTTCCACCCATTCATCGACATCCACTAATATCAATGCTTTCTTTTTCTTCTTTTGGAAATGTTTGGGGCTCTTCTTAGAGTGAAATTTCCAACAATTCTCCTCAATGTGTCCCATTCGATCACATCCTTTACATTGTTGGACGAAAGTTGTTTCTTCTTGTGTCTCTACCACAATCTTCTTCTCATTCCACTTCTTCTTGTTTTTCATGTTTTTCTACCTCTCTTGTGGTTTTGCTTGCTTGTGTGTACTTGTTTGATGCTTTTGCTTGTCTCCCTCGAGGTATTGTGCTTGAACACTAGCTTCATCAATCGTCTTTGGTCTAAATAGCATCAGTTGTTGCTAAATCTGAGGTATCAATGCCCCCAAATACTTTATTAACATGTTTAGACTTTTGAGAGAGACTCCCATCTAGATTGCTCTCTTCCTGAACTATGTGGTGAACTCATGCATTGATTGTCCTCATCTCTACTTGAATTAATGCCATACTATTTGTTGGTGTTCCTCATATCATATTGAGTAAAATTGGGCTTTGATCATGTACTTGAACACCTCCCAATCGGTCACCAATGGCTCATTTCCTAGTGCTCTGCTTACTGCATCACTCTCCCATCATGCCAAAGCATGGTCTTCAAGCTTCAACTGAGCAAAATAAATCTTTTGTTTTCTAGTTACTTCTTGCACACTGAAGTATACTTCCATCTGTAGTAGCCATTGTTTCAGCCTAATGGAATACACTTCCTTGGTATACATATTGATTTCCACCTTGGCCTCCACATGAAAAGGTACTTGTGTCTTACTAGATATGCATTCTCCCATCTCTAGCTCAGTCTTATGCTCTATCTCTGACTTATTTTCTTCCTTCTTGTGGCCTTCATGACAAACCTCTGTTGATGATGTTTCCTTGCACTTTGTTGTCGATAATTGTGACACCATCGATGTCAACATGGAAAAACTCTGCTCAAGCTGATCCAAACTAACCTTGGGATCTTCTTCCTCATCTTCTCCATAATGTTCCCCTTCTATTCTTGGTGATCTACTTTGCTCTGGCCTTGGAAACAACTTTTTTCCACTTATTTTGTAGTCATTGCAGGTACTTACCATATAGGTTTCATTAAGTGCATTTGAACTAGTGTTATGATACCAACTGACTCATAAACAAAATGATTATAGCCTATCCATTTCACCAACATGGAAACCTTTGCAATACAATTATAATCTAGAATGGAAAAGTTTAAGATGGAATATTAGTTCAATACCATGGTGTAACTACCTCAATTTACACATTAATCAAACATAAACACTCCTATGTCCACCAACAATTATCTTTACATTCGCTTAACTCTCACTGTTTAACAGTAACTCAACCAACCAAGCCAATAGTCGAGTCGACTATCCAATAGACTAGTCGACCACCCCAATGGCCGGGTCGACCAAATGATAGACAGGTTGACTAAAGAAGGGAATATGACCCGGGTGGAAGGAGTCGAGCAACAATGAAGAAAAATGATCAAGGATGAGTTGGTTTGACCAACAATGGAGATAATTACTTATAGGGTGAATTTAACGACCAACAATGAAGGAAAAACCCATGAAACACAAATCGGGAAACCAACAATGGAGGAAAACATATGAAGGGAGAATTTGGTGACTAGTGATGTCAAAAAATATTTAAAGGGAGAATTTGGTAACCAACAACAATTAAAAATGTCTGGGGCAAATTGGGTAGTTGGTGAAGAAGAAAAATTTTGTATCTGGCTTGTGGGAAAATAACAGATGCCCAAGCAACATGCCCCAAAAATGATAAAAACGTAATGAATGTCCTATGGGCGAAGTTAGACACCAACCAACAACAATTCGACTGGGGAGTGAGAGAAATTCTCCCAACAGGTATTAAAACTAAATTAGCAACTTCCAGGTAGATAGCAACATCTATGGAAGGAGAGTTGTTGATTTCCAAAATTCAAAGTGTATGTATGGGCGTGGTTAAAGCATTGTTAGACTGGCTTACTGGCCCATGGGAACCGTATGTAAGTAGGAATGAACTCAAATCACAACTGACATATTTCTCTTTACAAAATAAAAACACAGACAACCATTAATTTAGTGCACACCATTTACCATTAAATTATAGTGCAACCATTTCCACTCTTAAACAATGAAAGTCACATAACAATAAAACCACACATAAACTTAGAATTTACCCTGGAAACCCAAATGGGAAAACCAACATTAAATTGGCTTATGTCAGGCTCTTTATTATGCAACAATGGGCAACTTACAAACTTCTCTGGTTCATCTCTATTCTCCTCGATGACTTCTAGGCAACCTCCTACTTCATTCATAGCCAAAGCACCCCTCTCTCACCGTTGGGAAACATGATATAGGAGAGTGGGTCAACTGGGAGGATAGTTGAAAGGCGAGGCATCCCCAATGCCTTAGCTTCTTCCCAATTTGATTCTCCATCTCCTCTTTGTTTGTTTGTCTTTTCTCCCAGTGAAAAAAGGTCGCATGCACATCTCATATTTTCTTAATACATTATTTCTTTATGTACAACAATACACTGCCCAACTTCACATCTCATATGTTTGACTTAAGACCACATTGAATAAAATGGTACACATCAATCATGATGGCACGGGGCCCTTCACACCAACAAATTGATTTACTTCAATGTTCGTAGTCTTAAACATTGTTTGTGTTGATCATCCTAGAGCACGTGCCGATAGCCAATTGTTTTTGTTTAGATTTGATTCAGATCAATCAACCTACAGTGTAGGATACATTATGCCCTCTTTATTTCCTCTTTTTTTTTTCTAGGTAACAAATCATGGGGAAAACCCCCATGTATTTCCCCTCATTTCAAGGATGGTACCTAGGGTAAACCCTAGATTCTTCATTGGGCAATGTTAGGTCAACAACACAACTCAAAGCCATTACAACAATATACTCAATATGAGATCAACGTGTCATTAACGAGAATAGAACCTGAGTGAGGAGGATAATATTCCATCCCATAATGACATAAGCTAGACCCAATTGACAAACTTTATCTCCTATTTATAAATAAAGGAGATTCATTTGAATAGGCATCTCATCTTGTGCATTTGATATATTGTAAAAGGATGTTGCCCCTTTGAGGAGGCTTCTTATCCATTCACTCTCTCTCATTCATAAGGCATGGAGTTACTTCTTATTTCTATTTTTCTATTGTTTGGGGCATTTGGTCCAAATAATAATAATAATAATCTATTTTTAAGGTCACGACCAAGCTAGACACCAAATTGGTGTATGAGACCCCCTTGTTTATGGGACAAGGGACCCCCTCCGCACATTAATTTTACTGCTAAAGTCTACGGAGGTATACATACACTACCCCCTTTTGGATTTGAACTTGTAACCTCCAATGAGGAAACAAATGTTATTAACAATGACATCAAGACATCCCCAAAGATGAAAGATCCTAAAAAAACTAGTAACCTACAGGTAGATAAATTTTTCCCTTGGGCCTTTTATGATGGTGCCTACTAGAGTACTCTTAATTCTTGTGGGGATGGAGGAGTGATATACTTTAGTGATTATAATGAAATTGGTTTCAGAGAAATCTTAGGAGGTGGGACTAACAACAATGTTGAATGGAAGTCCCTTGCCTTGATTTTGAGACTAGCCTTGGAAAGAATTATCACTCACATTGTTATCTTAGGTGATTTGAACTTGGTGATTAATTGGATTTTTGGTTCCTTTGACATGCATAACCTAGTGTTGAGACTCCTATTTGGGAAAGCAAAGATAATGATGAACAACCTTACATTGAGTGCCTTAACTCATATCTATGGGAGTTAAATTATCAAGCAGATTAATTATCGAATAAAATTTTAGAGTTGGTTGATGGACTCCATGAAATTTATGAGTTAGAAGGGGTGCCTTTCATCCTCCTCCCATTAAATACATTTTTGTCTAGTTTTTATGCAATTGCTTATTTTTTTCCAAGGAAAACCTCATCGAGAAACCCAAGGGATGCTTCTCCACATTCATGGATGGCATCACTAATAAACATATTGACATTGACTGGTGCACCTCACCCAAGGGGATTTGAGCCAGGCACTTCCTAGGACGGAACAAGCCAAATGCCCAATTACATTGATCACAACTAGTTGAGCTAAGCCCTTCTTCTCGAAACAATAGTTCCTATTCTTTTGGGAATCATAGTTCCTACCTAATTGATTGTGTCCAGGAGAGGAGATTGATTGATTGATTTTAGTGACGTCCACGAGGATGAACAACCTAAGGGACCAAGAGAATAACAACCCTAACTCATCTTCACACTCTTTTCATTGTCAGATCTTCTGTTGTGAGTCTTTTCTAGAAGACTACCAATCTTGTTGATCTTATTCCCATCAAATAGTTGGTGCATGTTGTCAAACTTTAAACTGTTTTCATACTAACTGCAGATATCCTTATAGGTTGCACATTCCATGACCAAGTGCCACTCCGTCTCCACCACACCCTTATTGCAGAATATTCAAGTTCTCTCCTCCCAAACTTCCTTGGGTATCCTCCACCTACTGGTCTCACAGCTAAGGTGATGTGAACCCATCCTCCGTTGTGCAACTAACAATCTTGCTTTTCCTTTAATAGTTGCCCCTAAATATGTTTTCTCAATATGATCACAATTTCATGTAAACTCCTTGATGTAGTATGCTTTTTTACACCCACTGTGATTGGTCCACATGGGAGTCCTAAATTTTTCATTCACGAACTTTTTTATTTCTTCCTTGGTGTTTTTTTTAATAGAAACAAATATATCTAAAATAGAAAGGGCTTGGAATTCTCCAAAAAAAATAAAAAAAATACAGCAGTATATAGAAAATGTATAAAAAAGACTTAATGTTTCTAGCCCTATTCTTGCCTGTGACTTCTATTCTAAATTGTTACTGATTATACAAAAGTGCCAAGGAAATATGGCAACTGAAGAACAAAGTAGGTACAAAACTTTGCTAACCATGCAAACTAGTTCAGATGTAATCTTGTGTCCACCTGGTTCTAATGTTGAACCTCCATTTCCTAGCCTGCATGTGGGTTTGGAATTGTTGTTTGTCCCTCTGTTGGGGCTTGAGACTCAATTTGGAATTGGTGTGGGCGGAAAGCCTCATTTGAGGCTCTGAACTTTGCAGAATTAGAGGGTCGAATTAGCTCCTAGGAACCATGTTGATGCTGATGCTGAGACCGGTGGATAAAATAGATGAGGGAAGAGTTTTTGTTGACTGCCTGCATTATGAGAGCAATTTCTATGTTGTGTCGCTGCTCCTGAGCTTATAACTATTGAGCTTGTTTCTCAGTCTGTAACTTAAGAGAGGCAATTTTCTCCTGTTGTGTCTGCATTAGATCATGGAGCCTACCCATGGAACATTCTGAACACTGACAATTTCCCCCGTCGTGACGCCACATAATTTCAATGAGGTGGGGGCAGACTACGAACCAACTACGCCAAGGCAAGGGCCAACATCCACCAATGAAGCTGCCACATAATTTCAATGAGGTGGGGGAATACTACGAACCAACTGTGCAAAGGCAAGGGCCAACAGCCACCAACGGAGCCGCCACCTTTGTAATTCGAACACGCTCCTTTCAAAGAAACAAAGAATGCTGAAGGGAGAAGGTCGTGGAGTATGGAAGCCGATGTCATGGTGGAAATGACATATGAGGCACACGAGTGGCTGACGAGAGGTGAGGTTGAGGCAGTGTACCAACGAAATCTCCAAATCGTGTGAGGAGGGATGCAGAGAACAGTTCGAGGTACAAAGTACCATAGCTAACGCGAGGGAGAGGCTGAAAATTCCAGACGAAGCATGAGGAGGGGCGCTTGAGTTGATGGGATCCTTCTGGGAGAAGACAAGACACATAGAGGCAGAAGGGGGCACGTGTTGAAGTGAAGAGGGTGGTAGGGAGGGAAGAGCACATGCGACAAAAATTTCACGGGAGATGGCCTGGAAAGTACATTTTTCTTAGGGGATAGTAGCATAGTTGAATGAGGAGTTAAGCTTTAGTTGCCCGATTGCAAGCGCTTTTGCTTCTTTAGCGAGGGAATCGACAATGGTGTTATGAGATTGTAACACATGATAATAGGAAACTTTGTCAAATTTGTGTTCCAGGACTTTGATTCGAAGAAGAGTTCTAGAGATATTGGGGTGGGCAATCTTGAGAGATTTACATAGTCCTCTTATAATCAAATCAGATTTGCCAATAATCGTGAGTCTTGTAGATCTATTCTCTGGAATGAGATGAAGTCCTTTGAAAGATGCGAGGACCTCTTTATGGTTATCGGTGGCGTTCCATAGTCCCTAAGCAAATTCCAAGACCTTGTTTCCTTCTGATTCTAAGACAACACACCTCCCCCCCCCCCCCCCCCCCCCNCTCACCGCACCTGCCACCCCTAGGTTGCCTGAAGCTCCATCAAAGAAGAAGACGAGAGAATGTTGTTGACATGGCCATTGCTGAAATTCTTGATTGGATAATTGCAGTTGTCACTTAGAGTGATTTGACATTGGACTGGTGCGAATGACAGGCCGATTGCTTAATATACTAGATATCCAAAGATGCTTCGAGTCTGTTAGCGGAGCTTTGTTATCAGGAAGTTTAGTTTGACTAGAGAAAACTTCTGAATGGAGACCACAAGATTATGCAAGAATCCGTTGGGGGGGATAGATTTGTTTTGGAAGATGGACTTGTTTCTTGCTAACCAGATTCCCCAGTAGATGAACTTTGGAGTCTGGCTCCAGAGACTTGCAAAAAGGAGTTTTTTGTTGAAGTTGTCAGAATATATTTGCTTCCAATGAACGAACATATCATTCCAATTGGAAGGAGGATGAAAATGAGATCGAAGAGGGGAAATCATAAGGTACCAAATCTATAAGGAGAAGGGACAATCAAAGAAAAAATGTTGAATTGACTCCTTGGAGGCCATACAAAGGGCGCATCTGGAAGGTCCAGTGATGCCTTGCTTTTGAAGGTTTTCAGCTGTTAGAATTTTTCCATGTATCAAACCCAGATAAAGGCGTTGATTTTTGGAAGAGAGGGTCTGGACCACACATATGACCATATCATGGTGGGAGGTGGCCCAGGGATATCCGTGAGAAGACTGGCATATCCTTGTTCGATTGTATATTTTGGCATTCCCCAACAACGAACATCTATGCAATGAATGTTTAGAGGGGCACAACCAAAGAGATGATCAAGGAGGGTAGAAAGAAGTGGAAGAAACTAATAAAGATGCGATAGATATTTCCAAGGGTTCCATTGTCCATTTGTTGTCCATTCAGAGAAATCCTTTAGCTTGGAAAAACCATTGGATAAACACTAAAGTCTAATATGATTAAGATTTTCAATTTTTTGCAAGGGTATATTTCCCAAAATGTTGTTCGTCCACACATTAATGAGGGCGCCATTTCCAGGAGTATAGGAAATCTTTGTTTGTATCAAAGGGGTTGTCCTTCTTAACAATTTCCAAATAGGAGATCCTTTTGAGGAGGGAAGGGGGGTGTCTAGACTGCAAATTCAGGGGGAGCCAATATATTTGACTAAGATTGCTTGCTTCCACTAATGCAAGGAGTCAGAGATGAGATGCCAAACCAACTTTGCTTCTAGTGCAACATTCATAAGGTAGGGATTTGAGGATGTCCAGACTGCCTTTGCCTGAGGGTTGACACACCATTGCCCAATTGACAATATGAATTTTTTTTGTATTTATTTTCCCACCTGCCCAAAGAAATCCTCGAAGCTATTTTGAGATTTTTTCAAGGATTCCTTTGGGTGCTAAAAGTCCCGCACACTGAAAAATAGTTAGTGCAGACAAAATAGATTTGATGAGAATGATTTTACCTGTTGGATTTAACCAGCGAGCTCCCCAACTTTGAATCCGTCTGGTTAATTTGTCCAAAATTGCTTTCCAATCTTGTGAGGAGGATACACTTTGAAAGACATGCATGCCAAGATAGGTGAAGGATGTCCAATTTAAAATCATTGGGATTCCAAAAATTATAGAGATAATGTCTTGATGGTGTCTTGGTATTTTCCATCCATATATTCTACTTTCACCGATATTTATTTTCCCTCCTGAAGCTGTTAGGAAGTTGTCCAGAATCCGTTTGAATCTCCTGGCGATAATAAGGGAGGCGAGTCCTAAAAGTAGAGTGTCATCTGCAAATTGAGAATGGTTTATTGCTTTGAATCCTGTTATGATTTGAATGCCAGGGAGGTGCCCCAATCTGTGCTCCTCTTCCAGTTTGCGACTTAAAGAATCTGCCATAAGAATACAAAGGGAGGGTGACAGGGGGCAGCCCTATCTGAGACCCCTGCTAGATTTGAAAAATTGCGATGGTCAACCATTTGTCATCAGGGCTATCCATGGGGACCCAATGAAAGAGTTAACCTAATCTATGAATTATGGGGAGAATCCATAGCTATCTAGAACCTTGGAAAGAAAGGAATGCTTAACATGATCAAAGGAATTTGCCATGTGTAGTTTAAGAACCATTTCTTTGTCTTTGCGCTCTTTGTTGGAGTGAATAGCTTCCTGAACTAAAATTATATTGTCTGTGATTTGTTT
>JASDQU010736360.1:223243-234237 GCA_032191745.1 Picea mariana | reverse complement strand
CCAACTTTGAATCCGTCTGGTTAATTTGTCCAAAATTGCTTTCCAATCTTGTGAGGAGGATACACTTTGAAAGACATGCATGCCAAGATAGGTGAAGGATGTCCAATTTAAAATCATTGGGATTCCAAAAATTATAGAGATAATGTCTTGATGGTGTCTTGGTATTTTCCATCCATATATTCTACTTTCACCGATATTTATTTTCCCTCCTGAAGCTGTTAGGAAGTTGTCCAGAATCCGTTTGAATCTCCTGGCGATAATAAGGGAGGCGAGTCCTAAAAGTAGAGTGTCATCTGCAAATTGAGAATGGTTTATTGCTTTGAATCCTGTTATGATTTGAATGCCAGGGAGGTGCCCCAATCTGTGCTCCTCTTCCAGTTTGCGACTTAAAGAATCTGCCATAAGAATACAAAGGGAGGGTGACAGGGGGCAGCCCTATCTGAGACCCCTGCTAGATTTGAAAAATTGCGATGGTCAACCATTTGTCATCAGGGCTATCCATGGGGACCCAATGAAAGAGTTAACCTAATCTATGAATTATGGGGAGAATCCATAGCTATCTAGAACCTTGGAAAGAAAGGAATGCTTAACATGATCAAAGGAATTTGCCATGTGTAGTTTAAGAACCATTTCTTTGTCTTTGCGCTCTTTGTTGGAGTGAATAGCTTCCTGAACTAAAATTATATTGTCTGTGATTTGTTTTTTTTTCCATGAATCCACCTTGATTATCTGAGACCAATTTCTAGAGGATGGGTTTTATTCTCGAGGCAATAATCTTAGTAAGAATTTTATAGGAGGAGTTGCACAAAGATATTGGCCAGAATCTGGAGAAATTGGAAGGATTTGTTTCCTTCGGGATGAGAGCTAAGAATGTTGAGTTGGTTTCTCCTCCTACTTTCTTTTTGCGGAGGGAGTAATTTAGTATGCTCCGAATATCATATTTAATTAGGTTCCAAAAATGTTTGTAGAATCTTGGTCAAGGCTCCCGATGGCTTGAAAGATGTCTTCCTCTGATATATGTTGGGTTAGAAGCTCATTATCTTTTGTTGTTATTCGAAGTGGAATGTGTTCTAACATATCATGAGTAGCTATTTCATTTTCTTCTTGGTTGCTTTGGGAGTACAAATCTACAAAATATTGGCTTGCTGCCAATTTGATTTGATTGAAGTTTTCAAGGGTTTTCCCAGTCTCTGTTTGGATTTTTGACACTGTATTTTTTTGACTTCTTTGTTGATCTTGTTTGTGAAAGAAAGAGGTATTTGAATATCCAACTTTTAACTAAAGGCTTCTGGATTTTAGTCTCCAATGTTCTTCTTCTCATCTCATTGCAGAATGTAGGTTTTGAAAGGCTTCTTTTTCCCTGATTAAAGTTTCATGGGTTACTTCTTTATTCTCTATTTTCTTTTGAATTTATGTTAATTCAGAGAGTCTAGATTGCCTTTCTCTATTAGGGGGAGTGAAGTTTGATTTAGCCCATTCTTTGAGCGCAAGTTTGACTGCTTTACTTTCCCAGACAAAAGTTGGAGAACCGTTGAAAGGAGAGGACCAAGATCGTTGGACTAGAACGGGAACAGGGGGTGAATCAAGCCAAAGGGGATTGAATCTGAAAGGAAAAGGTCCAAAGTTTTGAGGAGAGGAAAGAAGGAGGGAGATGGGTTTTTGGTCAGAGATGGCAGAAGGAATGATAGAAGAGGAAATTATAAAAGGGGAGAGAAGGAACTCACTGCTGATGAGGAAGCGATCCAGGCGGGCTGTTATGTGGATCAGACCGACCCGTCGATTGTTTCAGGTGAATTTCTCTTTTTGAGGGTGAATATCTTGAAGATGCCAATCATAGATAAGATTTGAAATTTTTTCACTTAAAGGGCCTCTCACCCGACTTTTGCTCCTCTTCTCTGCTTGGGAGAGATAGGTGTTGAAATCCCCTCCCACCACTGTTGAGGACATATCCAAAGAGTCTCCAATTGCAAATGGGGAGGTCCAACAGTCTATCTTATCAGAGCATCTATTTGGCATGTAGATATTTACAAGGAAGATTTTTGTATTAGTTTCTTTATGCTTCAAAATTGTGAGAATCCAATGGTTTACACAATGAGTTACCTCTTTTTCCCAATACTGTACATCCTAGACAGTTAAGATACCTCCTGAAGCACTTGCTGAGATGATAGTTATTCCTTCGCCTGATCGAAGAGATTTTTTATCTTGTTCTAGTGCTGAGGAATCCTCCATTTTCGTTTCTTGGAGAAGCATTATAGAGGGATTTTCTAATTTCACAAGATCTTTGAGGGATTCAACCTTGGAGTTGTTGTCGAAGCCTCTGCAATTCCATAAGAGGAATTTCATTGATGAAGGGAGGAGGGTATCTGTTCGCTTGAGATAGGGTGATCAACTTCCCTGCTTCCGCTTTTTTTCCCTGCATTGTTAAGTGAATTTTCAATGGAGTGTTGCTTTCCAAGAGATTTTTCTTTGTTAGCAAAGTCTTCCCCGACATATTTGTTTGTGCACCTTCCTGATTTTCTAGTCTTTTCTATTATTATTTCTCCTTCTTCCATATCTACCTGCGTTGTTCCTTTAGTTTTGGTTTTTACTGCAGGATATGGTGGATCTATCTCCTGGACTTCTTCCATATTTGCTTCCTGAAAATTTTCTTCTTCCCCTGACTCTTTCCCAGCCTGATCCACTTCTTTTGTAGGGGGTATAGTTTCAAGAGAGATGAGAGGCGCGGAATCGTTGATCCCGACACCTCCTACAGAGGATTCACCTAGAATATCAAAGGAATTATTTAGGATTTGCTTTTTCCCTTTGGACAAAGTCTGATAAGGGCCTCGGTTCGCTTCCGGGGGTTTGTTCTCTAAGGCCTTTAGATGTTCTCTTAATCCATGTGTTGTTTTTGAAATTAGAATAAGATCATCCGCGTATAAAAGTAGCTTCATCACATACCTTGCTATATGGACATCCTCTCCATCCATCCTGCTCAACCATGCTTCCAACTTATCAATGTATAAACCAAACAAAGTGGGAGATATAGGATATCCATGTTTAACACCAATATCGCTACCAAAACATTCAGACATTCCTTCACTTGTTCTGATTTTAGCTCTAACCTTCTTATAAAGTCTGTGAATTGTTGCTCTATATCCATCTGGGATACCCAACTCTTCCATTATGTTCCATAGTTTGTCTCTAGGAACTGTGTCAAAGGCTTTCTTAAAGTCCACAAAACAACAATAGACTGTCTCACCTTGTTTGTCCTAGATTTTCTCTATCAAATGTCTACGGGTGACATAATGATCAATGGTAGAATGCCCCTTTTTCCTTATCTTCTGCCCAATATTTGATTCTTCCCTCTATCATGCTCCCAAAAAGCTTTCCCATGAGGGGGCTGACCATAATAGTGCGATAATTGGAAGGGTTATTGATATCTCCATTCATAAAGAGAGGAATGACAACACTGGTGGTCCATTCTCCTAGAAATTCGTCCTGGATGACCCCATTGAAAATTCCTTTTATGTGAGGTGCAATGAGCTCAACCCCCCACTTTAAAAATTCATCTTGAAGCCCGTCTATGTCCTCCATTTTTCTGTTTTCTAACTTCTTTATTCCTTGCTTGATATCATCCACAGTGAATAGTTCCACTGATGTTTTCATTATGGGAGGAGTATCTTTCTCTGTACCCGCTTAAAAAGGAGCCTTGCATATTCTAACCATTGGACATATCTAATATTGTTTTGAGTATGTTTTCTCCTTTGTTGTATTTCTCCCCAAAATCCTTTGGGGTTGTGTTTTCCAATAGAGATTAAGTCCTCTCTTCTTGCATTTACATACCTTTCTTTTTTGAGTGTACTAATCTTTCATATTTATTCTTGTATTCTTTGTCGAGATTTCTCTCTTTTAGAGATCTCTTGGCTGCCTTGCATTCTTTATCATACCATGGATTTGGGAGAAAGATACTTGTAGCCCTCTTTGTGAGATGAAACCTTTTACATGCACTTAAGGTCTTGTCCATTATTGGGATCAACAAACTATGAACATGACCACTCTTTCTACTATGAACATGACCACTCTTCTCATTGGTTGTCATATCTGCTATGCTGTACTTTATAACCTGAGACTGTTGCTTAAAAGCAATGAACCTTTCCCTATTTTCCTGATTTATGATAATTTTGCGTTTGAAAAGATTTTTCAGGATTTGATTATTGTATATACTAACAAGAAAGTCTAGCTTAACCAGTTTGGGAGAGGATGACGACTTGATTTCATTATTGTGTGGAAAGGACGACGACTTGTTTAGGCAGTTTCGAGGGTATTAGTTCAGCGCAGTCTTTCCTGGATGGGGATTAGATGCTGGAGCATATGGGTGGTGATGCGGCTTTGTTTATCTCTTCTACAAAACGAACAGGTCCCGATACATCCGCGAATGGTCCAGGTTCTTACATTGTAGGGTCTCTTGCCTCAGATGGATTCAATGTTGAATGAATCGCTGGGGGAAATCTCTTAGTTGATAACGAATGCAAATTTTTTCCTGCCGATCCTAGCTCGTGATTTTGAACATATGTTTACAGAGTTGGTGGGGATAAGACGGGGATTTCTTCAAAGGCACATCTTTCGGTAGAGTCTCCACTTTAGGATATCATTGTTACTCACATAAAAGTGTTCACTCTTGTAAATTTCTAGCCTTCAGCTTTGGAGAATCCTAGTCAATAAGGCAATTTTTTTAGAGTGCGAAGTTTTTAAAGATAACATGGACAATTATGTAAGTAGTTTGATAACTAGTTTTTGGAATAATTTATTCAATTAAGAGACAATAAAAAAATTGGAAGAGTTCATCATCAAGTTGAAATAAGAAAAAAAAAATGATTTCCAGTATATGAAACCCTCTGTCCCATAAGAAGCTATACGTTAAAATTTATTTCTTTCTAATGTAACCAGCTAATCCGAACTCTCATTCTCTCCTCAGCGCACACACACGTAGCTCCATTAGGAGTACAAAGCATTGTGGTCGAAGATAACACTAGCATGGATCTTGTACCATTAGTCTTGGCATTCACACTTGTGGTGTACGGGTGTCAATTTTGATTTGATCATTGATTTCGGGCAGTGGATTTTCCACGATGATATAATTAACTCTGGTTATCCTTAGTGTCGCTGTGAATGCTTAATGAAAAAGCTAACTAGATGATTCTATAATAATAAGTTAGTTTTAGATGATTAATAATAATAATAATTTATTGTTAAGGTCATAACTAAGCTTGAAATCAAATTGGTGTTTGTATTTGAGAGAAGGGTGCAAAGAGATTTCTCCAAGGAAAATCAAATTTATATAGTAAAAGGATTAAAAATATATGAAACTTTTTTCATAATATAAATTTATTAAAATATATATATATCTTTAAGATGATTAGAATAAGTTTTTTAATAAAAGATATAAAAGGTTGTCTTTTGGTTTATTGTGTATGTAGGTATAGATTTTTGTTTCAAAATTTTGTAAGAAAATGAAAATATTTGTTAAAGTGGCCCTAAATACATATGAATAAGTGATTTGATGAAGAAAATACTTAATAATTGGGAGAATTACTTCGTGCTTGTTATGTAGCATGAACTTTTACGAGTGACATATGACAACCAACCCAAAAGAAGGGATATAAGGTAAATGGGAAAGGTGGAGCATGTTACATATAGATTGGGATAAGGATATGTTACCCTTATCAAGGCTCCCTAGTAGTACAACTCTTCTCAAGAGTGACAACACTTGACTAGGAGATGATGATGACCACCAAGGTGAAACAAGGCAAAAGGTATAAATTGAAAGCATAATGAGTCATCATCTAATTCAAACCATGGTCATTATTTTCATATAAAATACATTGGAGCATTAACACTTAATGTGTAGCATTAGAACAAGGTACTTCATGTGTGTCATGCACTAAATCATCCGATGTGAGCGAGTTGAGCAAAATGTGGGAAACATTTGTGGGAAACTATATGTGGAGAATATTGAATGCCATCATGGAAATTGAAGTCTATGATGTGGATCATGGGAGAAAAAATCTCCTCTACCCCTAAATCTGAGGGGGTAACAATATCAACATTGATTTTGTAAGATTTGGAAGTTGTAGTGCAAGTTTATGGTATAAATAGTTGTTGTGATTTATAATTATTTTCATCTTAGAGAACATGTGTTGATTTCATAAGGTTTAAAGTATTATATTGTATAAGTGCAAGGATACTATTAAGATTCCTCATCTTTGTGGAGTAAATGAAACAAATGGAAAAGAGCATTGATAACGATTAAAATAAGGCCCTAACCCTTCCATGAAGATTTTTTTTTAAATAATTTTGATTGCAAGTTTATTACAATTTAGAGAGTTGAACCGTTAGATACAATTAGTGTACTTTTCTTACCCATCATATACTTATTGACATAATTATGTGTGAAAAAGGTGGAAAAGATCTAATATTGTCTTGTAAAAAAAGTTATCTGCATCTTTAAATGTGTCATTTGGTGATTTTCTCTTGTAAATAATAAAGAACGGTAGATTTGTTAGTATGCAATCACCGAATATTAGGGCCAAGGTTTTGTTGATGTTTGAATCTGTTAAGACCAAAACAATAATTTCACGAGGATATGAATCCCCCTCCGTTTTTATAGAGGTGGTACTCCTCTTTGGCTAAAAGATATATCTTGAATATCTTAGATTAGGAAGAATGATTAGACAACAAACTCCATATATTTATTGCTTTATTTACACATAGAATGGTTCTTTAACAACCTGATTTGATCTTCAAGTGCAGGAAGAAATCTTTTAACAATAGAATATTGAAGGGAGGCTTCAATATCATAATATCTCTTTGGTCGACATCATATATACATCTTTAATCACATACAAATACATCCATATCTTCTTCACGAGAAATAGGAGAGAATTTTTTTTATCATCTCAAATAATTTTAAAAGAGTATTGCAGTTAAAACATTAGAGAATTTGATAAGCATACTTCAAACATCTCACTCTAAAAAAACCCAAGATTTGAAACATCATTGAAGTCATGCCCCGAAGYAATTCTTTGTGSAGTTTTATTCATGAAATATATTCAACAATATACAAAATCTTTGACAGTCACATACATGGYTGTGAATACTCCATGATCATATAATAAAATTCTTTTGAAGAATACAAGAGGAACATTCAAGAATCTCAACCTTGTGCTCAATTCAAAGATTCAAGCATAAAGCTTTGAGAAAATGGTGTAGAAGAAGAAAAAGAGTGGAGAAGATGGAAATCTTTTTTCATTGATCAGAAGTTTCGCTGCATATTGATGTGTGTACCTTCTTTTGATCTTCTTCCCCTACCCTTCTGATAATGAATCCCTTGATGAAACCCTTTCTTGCCTTTTAAGAACTAGCTCTAACTCCTTGAGGTAGTTATGACCTTTTCTTTCTTGAATTTCCCGAACACTTTTCTTCTTGAAATATTTACTTTAATTAATGCCTCATTAATGAATTTATGTAATTCACATTCATATCTTGAAGTTGGCCCCTTTCTGTCTTTTAATAAAAGTTTTTTAATAAACTTATTTTCAAAAAATCAATTAATTTCCCTTTTAAAGAGGGGACTATATTTTAATTTTTTAGATGTGATTATCAACTTTTAGGCCATGGAAATCAATTTAGATGTGATCTTCATCGTCTTATATTTCCAACTAGTCCTCCTAGGCACGGTTTCATTTCTTGGATCTCAAGATATGACCTCGTGAAGTCGAAGTGTCAAGCATATTTATCAGCATTGGATAAAAATATGGATGATTGTTCTTTTAATTTTTTAGAAAATTATGAAAAATTTCAACCCCCAAGACCTGTCCCATCATCTTGATCGTCTAAATACCTTTCAAACGAGGCAAATTTTGCGCAATTATGACTCCGGGATCTCAAGATATGGCCTTTAGAAGATTAAGGCTCGACACTAGTTGATCAATCTTCACCGGGCAATCTAAGCCCTTGATTAAATTTCATTTTCCTCATTTATAAATTTGACCTGTCTTCAAAATAGTTATCCCACATGCATGGGATTTTAATAAGTTTCAATTGTATATATTACAAAGTGTAATGCACACTTCGTAAGAAACAATGAAGAGGAGACTATGTAGTGTTAATTCGACTTTCCTTAGAAATTGATAAATTAATTAATATTTTAAATACCCAGTCAACCTCCATCTCATGCCCAATGAACATGATGAGTTAGTCATCTAAATGGCACCATGTGTCTTCGTATGATAGGTTAATATTCTTCCACATGTAACCAATAAGAATATGCCAAGTGTCTCCAAGAATAATATGTCACATGTAACCAATGGTGAGTTGCTATATGTCTACCAAGTGTCATAGTAATTTGGCACCATGTGTCTTCGCGTGATAGGTTAATATGCTGCCACATGTAACCAATAAGAATATGCCAAGTGTCTCCAATAATAATATGTCACATGTAACTAATGGTGAGTTGTTATATGTCTACCACGTGTCATAGTAATTTGTTGTCAATTGGTATATGGAGTGTTCTCATTGGTTAACCTCCACCTCATGCCCAAAGTTAGCCATCCAAATGGCACCATGTGTCTTCACGTGATAGGTTAATATTATGCCACATGTAACCAATAAGAATATGCCAACTGTCTCCAATAATAATTAATTGGTATATGGAGTGTTTTCATTAGTTGGTTAATAATTCATGTAATGGAGTTAAAATATAGTTTGAGTGTGGGAAGAGGGTGGAACGAGAGGGAAGGGGAGGGTAGTGTAGGGGGAAGGGGAGAAATGTAATAATAATGACACATGTAACCAATGGTGAGTTGCTATATGTCTACCATGTGTCATAGTAATTTGGGAAGGGGAGGGTAGTGTAGGGGGAAGGGGAGAAATGTAATAATAATGTCACATGTAACCAATGGTGAGTTGTTATATGTCTACCATGTGCCATACTAATTTGTTGTCATGTGGCATGTAATAATTGATTGGTATATGGAGTGTTTTCATTGGTTAGCTTCCACCTCATGCCTAGAGTTAGCCATCCAAATGGCACCATGTGTCTTCACATGATAGGTTAATATTATGCCACATGTTACCAATAAGAATATGCCAAGTGTCTCCAATAATAATATGTCACATGTAACCAATAGTGAGTTTCTATATGTCTACCATTTGTCATAGTAATTTGCTGCCATGTGTCATGTAATAATTAATTGGTATATGGAGTGTTCTCATTAGTTGGTTAATAATTCATGTAATGGATTTAAAATATAGTTTGAGTGTGGGAAGAGGGTGGAACGAGAGGGAAGGGGAGGGTAGTGTAGGGGGAAGGAGAGAAATGTAGGAGGCAGATGTGAGGGAGTGACGTAAGGTGAGGTAAGAGGAGGGGTAAAGTGTAGGGAGTGGGGATGGGTTCATGGGTTGGGATGTGAGGGAGTGACGTAAGGTGAGGTAAGAGGAGGGGTAAAGTGTAGTGAGCGGGGACGGGTTCATGGGTTGGGGAGTGAGGGAGGTGAGGAGGTAAGGGAATATGAGCCTACCAACCCATGGTGAGGGAGATGAGGGAGGAGTGAAGAAAAAATTAAGTATTGAGATGAGGGGGAAGAGGGAGTATGGAGAGCCAAGGAGTATGGGGGGGTGTGAGGAATGGCGGGTTCCCGAGAGGTGAAGGGGTGAGATGAGTATGAATCCACCAACCCGCCATGCTGCGGAGAGAATGAAGTGAAGGGGTGAAATTTAATAAATTGACTAAGTATTGTGGAATGAGTGTATGGAGTAAGGGTGAGTGTGAGAAGTATAAGGAAAGGAGTGTTGAAATAAAGAGGAGAGAAAAAAGTGGAGCATGGCGGGTGTGGTAAGTGAACCTGACATGCTATAATAAGAAGTAAGATGGGTTTTAGTCCCGTGAAAATTCAAGAAAACAAGGGTCTTGGGTTGGCAAAGATTTAAATGTAATTCTGAGAAATTAGCTTGGTTCCATATGGAAGAAGCACCTTTTGTCGTTTAAACGTAAAATTGAATATCTTGAGCATACAAGTTTGGATTTTGAATCCGAAAATGCGTGACGACACTGAGACTCAGGGCTACATGATGAACTTGTTATCGTTCAAAAAAATTAGTTTTCTAATATCAATTTTTTATTATTCCATGAGCGGAAAAATACAGATGACCAATTTTCGGCCAACAAGTTTATAGCACAAATGGTTGAACCAACATCCTTTTATCACTTCAATACTCTAGGAGGTCACAAGTTCAAGACCAAGTGCATCCAAAGGTTTGAGGCCAAGTGCGTTCAACACCCATCCAACACAGGTCCAATTTATGCATTAAGAGTTCCTAGTTTGTGCATCAAGCACAGTGGCGGTGTGAAAATCTCACATCAAGATTACATCATATATCAGTGGACTACTCTAGGGTGGGCATTCACAACCAATGTAAAAGAAGGATCACCAAATATTGAACAAGGTTGTAAATTTTTATTAAAATGTAAAATGTGTAAAATTTTCATAGAGAATGTGGGGTATGTTGAGAGACTAGTTTGGCTTGGGTGATTGGACTAGAGTATTCATTTCTAATGTTGAAAAAAAAAATCATTGAATATTGGTTTTTTTTATTAAAAAGTAAAATGTACAAAATTAGTGGTTGTAACTAACAAAAAAACCAATATACTAGTTATAAAAGGGCCAACAAACAAAAAGAACTAAAGACCATGCAATGCTCCGTGAGGATATCGTCATCATCTTATATTTGTGCCCCCTTGAAACTGCATAGATGATGAAATCATAGTCTCACCAACAAAGAGATCCATTAAATCATTTAAGGATGATGTGCCACCTTCAAAAGATGTTTGTTATCCAATTATATCTCCAGGATCCAATCAACCTCGCACTATCTATAAAGGGTTTGTCCATTCCTATAAATAGATTCCAAAATCTGTCTAAAAAGCAACCCTCATATATCCAAGCTTATAGCTA
>JASDQU010736360.1:161986-180714 GCA_032191745.1 Picea mariana | reverse complement strand
CCCTCACTCAGAATATCAAACAGTAAAACCCTTACCCCAAGTGACTTTAGAAGAGGTTACAAAGGCACTGGACAACAGGATTGTGGGTAAACCCTCATTTCAACAGAAGAGAAAACTGAAGCCTATAGGTATGCCTCAGCAAATAGCACCCCACAAATTTACCCTAATAAGAGGGCCGCAGACTAAGAGGTTCTTCACACAGCAGACAAGAGCAGGCCGCTCTTAATAGCTCAGTCACAGCAAAAGAAAGAGGAGGCTGAAACCTTATGAACTGTTCACACAGCAAAGGTATAGAGGGGCCGCAACCTCTAGAGTTAGCTCACAGCGAAAGGGAGAAGGGTGTCGCACCTAGCACACGGCTCACACAAGGATAGGTTGCTCTCTATCAGTCCTCAAGGAGACCCGCTGCTATACACAACACCAACCCTGCAACAAAGATGTGATAGACTGCAGCAGAGAATCTCTAACTCACAGCAAAGGGGTCGCAGCATAGAAGAACACTAGCAGAGGAGGGCCGCACGTGGGAGACAACAGTAGAGGAGCCGCAGCTAGGAGAGATCCACACACTTAGACAATAAGTGAATAATAATAATGTTTTTTTAAAGTGAGAAGGGTAGGGTTGTATTTATACTTTTAGGCTAGGGAAAGGGTTTAAAGTAAAAGTTTAAAATTAAAATGAATATAATTAAAAATAACATGTTTAAATTAAATTTAAACATGTTATAATTAACAATTTAAATTTAACTTTACTTTAACCCTTGAACAAAACAACAAAGCCCCAAACCAACACATGCAAGGGTAAGAGAGGGTTAGCAAGGTGGCAATACTCATTCCTTCATTCAGCATGGTGAACCTATTACTTTATCATCACTGCATATGGGACTTATCCCTCATGTGGTTATGTCCTTCTTCAAGAAAGGTCATGTACCATCAAGATACTTGATAGAGGATCAAGTAGCCCCAGAACTTTTTCTGGGGTCTTATCCACCAAGGTCAAAGACCAAGGATCTACCCATGCCATATGCATGGGTACCCTGGACATTTCCAGGGGCCCTAGGCTTATCTAGGGGCTTTAACTACTTGGTCCTAGACCAAGAACCCCAGTCGTATACTGGGGGCCCTCTCAGGGGTCTTTACTGCTTGGTTCTTTACCAAGAACCCCAGTCGTATACTAGGGGCCCTCACAAGGGTCTTATGCCATGGCACTGACTGTTTGGTCCCAAACCAAGTACCCCAGGAGTGCACTGGGGGCCCTAGATCTCGTCTAGGGTCTTAGCCATCCTCCAGGAGAATGGCTCTTGCAGCTGCTTATAAATTTAACACTTCTTCCTGATTTGTTACGGTTGTACTTGCAATTTTAGGTGCTCTAGCATGTAGTTTTAGTAACCAAAAGTTAGCACATGCATACCAAAATAAATACAACACACCTAGAGATCTTTTCAGCTGAAAATAAGCAAATCTAAAAGACTGACACACATCATTTTGTACACAGGTATTTTTGGTCAACATGACCCTGGATAAAACCCCCCCAGGGAAAACCAGTTTGGGATATATGTTTATATATGAGAAGAATAGATGATGGAATAAAGCAACTACAAAATAATAAAGTTTCCATTAAATCATTAACATAACACATTTAATCTCTAGGTACCAGTGGCATATGCAATGTGAGGAGAGGGCATAATCATAGGTGAAGATTCAGACAGTCTTCTTGAATTTTCAGACACGTTTTATAAGACCTCATGCAGGAATCACATACAAAGAATCACATTTAAGTGATGGAACTCCATAAGAGGAATAAGTTATTGAACTCAGGATACCATTGCTAGATAAGCATGCAACCAAAATTCTCAACATGCAAAAAATACATGGAATTGTCCACATACACACCTTGAACTTCAAATACATCAGATAAGTCTGCTCATATAATTACTTTACTCAAATGACAATGGAAGTTGGTGTCTTTGCCAAAAAAGATACTTAGGTAAAAAGAATATTCCACCCACTTGTTGAAGTTTTGTAGCTCAGACAAGTACTTCCACATTAGTTTGTCTAACATGTAGAAGTCGTCATTAATAACTCTCAGAACTTTGGAAATTCACTTTAATAATTTTAATTATTAAAGTAAATGTCATTTTATAATTAATGGAGGTTAATTAAATGAAATGCCTAAGTCTTTGGCATTAGTGAATTTAATTAATTAAATGAATCCTAGTAATTGATCTCAAATGAGATGAAATTTAATCTCAACCATTGATCACTTTGGAGATTAGGGTTTTGGCTCAAGTCAATATTATAAAAGGCAGCCAAGGTGAGAGGAGGAAACACACACAAGCGAGGATTTAGTGACTCAATTGAAGAGTGGAGAAGGACTTTCACTCTGTAGATTTGGCTAAGGAAAAAATTTCTGCAGCTAAGAAATTTTCAGTAGGCCATACCAAGCAAGGCGGAGGTCAGGGAATTTTGTGGAGGGGTCGTACATCTCGCAAGAGCAGCCAGAGAGGTCGTACAAGCTACAACAAGCAGCCACAGGGGCCGTATAGCCCACAGGCATCATCGTACATCCCATACGGGTCCATATAGGTCGTGGGTAGCAGTTGTACAGCCTGTGGCAAGGGCAATACAGGCCGTCATACAGCCAAGTGGGCAGCAAGCAGGGACAGCAAGGGGCAAGACGGTTTCGTCAGGTGAAATCAGCCCAAGTTTTGCTGTTGTTTGTATTTTCTCTATGGGCTATTTTTGCGGTAAAGGAGCCCTTGTATGCTTGGATATTATTTTAATGAAGAACAGATTTGAAGGGAAGAAATTTGTTGTGAATATGTCATTGTGAGATTGCTTTCCATTTTGCTTTCGCTATTTGTTTCAGTTAATTATTTCAGTAGTGTAAATTATTCAGTGAGCCGCAATTTAATTTTCAGCAAGGAAATTCACTAGGAAACAATTTATCTAGGCTAGAATTAGAAAATTAACATGGTATCAAAGCCCACACTCTGAAGGGAAGCCGATTTCAGAAAAATTTTGCAGATCTATAAATCATTAGGGTAAATTTTGAGACAATTAGTTCAAATCTAGAAATGGCAGCAACCAGTCTTAGGTTCGAAGACCGGTTGGATGGAGCTTCAAATTTTCTCTCTTAGAAAGCAAGGGTTACTTTGCTTTTTAAGGAGCATGACATTTGGGAGATCGTGGAGAAGGTTGTTCCTCCACCGACAGATGCAACTCAATTGGTGGCTCATGAGAAGGACATTAAAGCCCAGAGAGTGATCTTGGATGTCGTGATGGATCATTTGATCCCTCAGGTGGCAGAGAAGCAGTTGGCAAGAGAGATGTTCAAGGCTCTAGTGGATTTGTTTTAGAGCGATAATTTGAACAAAAGATGATCTTGAGAAACAAGCTTAGGTCCATCCAGATGTCAAGATCTGACAATGTTACCAGCTACTTCATGAGGATCACCCAGACACATGATCCGCTTGCAGCCATCAGGGAGAAAGTGGATGATGTAGAACTTGTTAATGTGGCACTGAATGGGTTCACCAAGCCTTGGGAACCATTTGTCAAAGGGATTTGTGCTCAAGAGAAGCTTCCTGATTGGCAGAGGCTTTGGGATGATTGAATCTAGGAAGAGACTTGAGAGGAGTCCAAATCAAGCAAGCAAAAGGTAGCGATGAAAACCGAGCCCTTGTCATTCAAACAAGAACGGGAAAAGGAAAGGGTTCCAACAAGAAGGGTAACAATGAGGGGTCAACCTCACAGTCGGGGAAGAAGAAAGACTTGAATAAGATCAAGAGTTTTGCGTGTCACAAAAATAGGCACTATGCATCACAATGTCCGGAGAAGAAGGGTAAGGAGAAATCATAGAGGGTAGCAACATCAGCAGAAACTCAGGTGAATGAGTTGGAAGCGAAGTTTGAGGAATTCACACTAGTCTCTTGCCTTTCTACCAACACGATCACCAGGAGTGCTTGGTACCTGGACAGTGGTGCATCACGTCATATGAGAGAAGCACGGGAGCTATTCAGCAGTCTGACGAAGAAGGACTCGGGGATCCATGTGGAGCTTGGTGATGACGCCAAGTATACAGTAAAGGGAGAGGGAACAATCTTGTTCCAGCTTGAGTCGGGAAGTTCGTTTAATGCTCAGGATGTACTTTATGTACCAGGACTGAAGAAGAACTTGCTCTCAGTCTCAGTTATGGAGGACGATGGTTTTGTCGTTATCTTTCAGAAAGGGCATGTACTCATACGTCCAAAGGGAGCTAGCCCTAACACGGCAATGGTCATTGGGGTTAAAGAGGGTAACTTATAGAGGTTGTGGGGGAATCATGTTCAAGCCTTGGTACATGACAGTGAGAACCTGTGTGAGTTATGGCACAGGAGGATGGGACACCTGCATTATAGGGCGTTGTCGATTCTGAGGGAGATTGTCACTGGTCTTCCAGAGTTCAGTGTTGAGCTGCAGGGCATATGTAGAGGGTGTGAACTTGGCAAGAATGTTAAGGATGATTTTCCTAGCAGCGAAAGTAAGTCCAAGGGGATCTTGGATCTTATTCATTCAGATGTGTGTGGATCGATGTCAATAGCATTAATGCAGGGATCATCATATTATGTGACATTAATTAATGATTTCTCCAGGAAAACCTCGATCTCTTTTATGAAAACCAAGGATGAGGTCTTCAGCCGGTTTTGAGAGTTCAAGGCCCAGGTGGAGAACCAGAAAGGGAAGAAGATCAAGGTCTTCAGGTCGGACAATGGGGGGGAGTATACCTCTAATAACTTCAAGAATTTTTGCAAGGAGGCAGGGATCAAGAGGGAGATGATAGTCTCATACAACCCTAGGTAGAATGGGGTTACGAAGAGAAAGAACTAGTCCATCATCAGTTATGTGAAGGCTATGATTCATGACCAAGGTCTGCCCATGTTTCTCTGGGCAAAGGCGTGTAACACAACAGTATAATTGCAGAACAGGAGTCCTCACAAGATATTGGGGGACAAGACTCCTGAGAAGGCATTCACAGGAGTGAAGCCAGAGATTAGGCATCTCAGGATCTTTGGTTGTCCAGTATACATCCATGTGCCTATGGAAAAGAGGATGAAGATAGAGCCTTCACGAGAGAAGGGTATTTTTGTGGGGTACAGTGAAACCTCAAGGAATTACAGGATCTTCATACCAACGCAGCGAAAGACAGTGGTAAGCCGAGATGTTAAGTTCAAGGAAAACTTGGCATCTAGGAAGTCTCATGATTTACCAACAGTGGTAGAGGACAAGCAAGTGGCTCCGAAGGGAGAACAAAGTTCACAGACTTCCAGTTCAAGGATTTGAAGATTTTCCACGTCCTATCAAGCTACCAACTAAGTCTATCTTTGACCACAGATTGGTTATAAGATTTAACTGTTATGTAAAGGTTTTTTTGTTGTTTTAGTACAGCCAACAGTTCAGGAACTTCTTGCTGATTTGTTACGGTTGTACTTGCAATTTTAGGTGCTCTAGCATGTAGTTTTAGTAACCAAAAGTTAGCACATGCATACCAAAATAAATACAACACACCTAGAGATCTTTTCAGCTGAAAATAAGCAGATCTAAAAGACTGACACACATCATTTTGTACACAAGTATTTTTGGTCAACATGACCCTGGATAAAACCCCCCCAGGGAAAACCAGTTTGGGATATATGTCTATATATGAGAAGAATAGATGATGGAATAAAGCAAGTACAAAATATAGATGAACTTGATACAATAGAAGCTTGATCCAAGCTGAAATACAAGTCCAAATGAGCTAGGTGTGCCCCTCATAAATGCTCTCAAATCCACCAAATTTGTTGCAGATGCAAACTGTGAGCTCTGAATGGAAAACCACTCCAAAGTAATCAAGCATTGATGTGTGGCCTCCCTCTGAAACTGATCCCACTTCAATCTGACAGGTGTAAGACCTCCCCACTGCTAATGCGCCCTCCACAACATTGGAAGCTCCTCAGTAAATAAACAAGGCTCCAAGCTCAATGCCTCTCTCCATGAAAGCATGCGCCCAAGCTAGCCTCACCTCATGCAACAAACCTCATCTCCAAGCTCTCTCTTAATCTCTCCAAGTGAGCAAATGAGTGAATCAGCTCTCCTTTGCCCTTTGCGCCCCTCTTGAACCTCCATAAGGAAACCTAAAATCAATGGATGAGATCATCCCATCTCCCATCTAATCAAAGGTTAAGATCTCTCCAAAAGAATCTCACTCAATAACCCACTTTGGGTTAAGTTCTCTAAGTTCACTTTATGTCTCTAATTCACCCACAAAGTGAATTAATAGTCATTTTAGGCATAAATGACAAAATTTCACTTTTGACTTAAAACTCCTAAGTCAAAGTGAAATTAGACACAAAGTACATACTACTTCCCACATGTGTTTAGGAGAGAAGAAACACATGGGGAACACCCCCCAAGGTACATAATCTCAACAGGAGTTAGCCTTCAACTGGGGAGGAGGAGTTCGCCCCTTCCGGCTCTATCATAAGACCTAAGTGGTTTGAGAAGACATTCAAGGATGCTCAAGAGCATGTTGATGCTCCTAGAAGTGTTGATTTATCATAAGAGATGATATTGTATGTGAATATATTATTACAATGATGAGTGTTCCATATATATAGAACATATGATGACCATCCATGAAAGGATGCGCCCCTTGGATAATGAATAACTACATATTTATTATATATATATTTATACTTTGTATTATAAATATCATGTCATATATATATATGGAAGAATGTCTTCCTAGTGTTGTTCAAACATCAACACTCCCTCCTCAACGAGGGAGACATTCTTCATCATGTCAAAGCTTGTCTCTAAAGTATACAAACTTTAAACACTCCCTCTTAACTAGGGAGGTATTCTTTGTTGCCACATGAGCTCATCGGATATCCATAGTACAACATGACTTCACAGCCAATGCATCCAAGGCGTGTGGGTAGCTCTCAAATAGCTTCAACATATCACCATGGCATCCACTACCTCGCAATGCATATGTACCTTGTTATCGCAAAGTTTGTAGTTAGGATAAAAGACAGATGTGAAGAGGCAAACTAGCGTAACTAAACCAATCCCACCCAAAGTCACCTCGATAGGAACGTTCTTTCTGTTTAGGGAGGTAAGGCCCAGGGGAGACGTCCCCGGTGACCTAGGGTTTTGAGAAGGCAAAGGATTGTAGGATAAGATATAAATTCCCCCCTCACAAGTCACCACCGAGCAGATAGTCTGGCTAACCAGCCAATAAAGAGAAGTATAACCAAAATGAGATGTACCTGCCTGAGACAAAGCAACAAGAGATATATATTCAAGCTTACTCGCTTGGTTAGTATTTCATATATTGTAATGACTATCTGACATGTGAGCAATTGGAGCAATAAAATATTGACAAAGTCAATGTTTGTACAATAGCAACAACTTATAAGATCACTTCCTCAATAAATGTTAAAGAAACTTGGCATTCAATCTAACAAATTAACACTTCATTAGGTAATGCCTTAAATAACCATTCAATTGCTTAAAAGTAAAACGTTAGCTGCACAATGATGTTTATAGCAAAAGATGATGGCAGCAATAAGTTAGTAAGGTTAGTCTTAAGCTAGGGTTAGAAAGGTTAGGGTTTGATCAAAGGTATTTGAAGTTGTTTTGAGATTACACTAAGGCTTAGATCAGTGCGTTCCTAAGGCATATGGAGTCAACAGGAGGACGCAAGAGCTGAAGGATCAAATGATAATAATATGACTAAGGACAAGAGGGTTAGACCTTGAGGTGTTGCTATGGCAAGGCCTCAAGGATAAAACCCTAGGGGAGAGAGGCTCACTTTGGTGTAGGGGAACTAGGTCGCAGTGCTCTCTCCTCCTTCCTTAGCTCAATGGAAAACAGCTAGCTCAAAAGATTGCATAAAACTAAGACAAGAGGTTTTGCAGGTAACGTGTTGCTATGGCAAGGCTTTACCAGGCAAACCCTAGGGAAAATTGGCTCACAAAAGTGTAGGGGAACTAGGCCTTGATGCGTTTTCTCCTTCTCGGCTTTAAATAAGAAAAACGACTAGCATGGGAGAAGATAGATTTGAGTGTTGCTATGGCAAGGCTCAATCTTCTTCTACAAAGGCTAGAAAAAGTAGAGTGTTGCTAAGGCAAGGCTCTATCTCATTTCAGCAAATAAAAATGGCTAAAACCTTGATGGGGAAATGAGACGACGACCTTCAATGTGTGATTGTCCCCTAGGGTTTAAATCAGCAAATTATAACCATAAATGCAAGAGAAACAATACTACAACCATTCAATTAAGAAGTTTTGCAGAAATTTACTTACATTTAACCAAGAAATCGAGTAGCAAACCCTAGTTGTAATACCTTCCACCAAGAGAAATGCCAAAATATGCCAAGAAAATCCTCCTTCAACAAGTGTACCTCACTATTTCAGCCAAAACCCTAGAATAGGGCGCAAATTTCAGACCTCACCAAGTAGTGAGTGAAAGATCATGATAAAAAGAGAATTTTGCTCTCTTACTTAATATAATACAAATGACCTTAATTAAATTTTAGGTCATCAAAAGGCCGACAAGGCCAAAATACACAATAATATTGTTTTACATTAAAATGTCATAAACTAAAACCCTCATCAAGCTAAAACAAGACGTCATGTCCCTTCTAGGGTGACGTTAGCCCTTTCTAGGGAAAATGCAGTCTCCTGGAGCAAAACATTAGCCCTCCTTGTGCTTCTCCAACCTGCCACACGTGCCAAAATGCCATGTATGTCTGCCAAAACGTCCATGAAGCAGGGATGACGTCATGAACCTCCTAGGTGACGTCCTAGGCTTTCCAAGGCCAACGTTCCAATGAAGAGGGCACAACCCCCCTAAGTACAGGTCTGCTCAGCTGCCTCTGGGTGATCCTTCTGCTCTTCCCTGGTGCAAACACTCTACCCCCTGTTGGGGTCTCAACATCCATCGGGTGGGCTCTTCAGCCCCATGGAGATCCGAACTAATCATCTCCCCATGTATACCTGTCCAACGTGGTACCTGTCCGTCGGACATGATCCTGCACATCAACAGATACGCCCTCCATGGGCTCATAAGTCAAAGGGATCATAGCGAATGTCAATCACATCTAATCATCAATATTATTAAACATGTGCATAAAACCCCTTTACCCCAGTCTAGTGCTCAAAGACATTCTACAAGTCTGCAATGCAAGTTTGGAGGAAGTGACAGGACGTCCTATTGGGCTAATGTCTACTGGAAGAGGGATGTTTCTGTAAAGGATTAAATCCAAGTCATGTAAGTGGGTGAGGTGGATGGGGATGTCGGGGCAAAAGGTGCACTGATAGCAGGGATGGCTTACCAGTGGGTGCCTCTGTGGAAGGTGAGTTGCACATGTCATGGATGCAAATATTTCCAAGCCCATTCATGCCTTTTATCTTCATTCTTTTTCTTCCAAGAAGCTAGTCAAGGGACATTGCCCTGGCTTGGTGACCAGTGGTGGCAATGTTAGCCACAAGCATTTCACGAAAATGAGAAGGTTGGCTCGCGATGAGACCCCCTTTCTCTTGGCTATGCCACCAAGAGCCACTACCCTAGCGTGGTGACAAGATGCCAGTAGTGTCATACCGCTAGATGCTCATGGACCTAATAGGTTGGCTCGTGATGAGAGCCCCCATCCTCTAACCAGGTCTTGTCTTATTCTTTTTAATTGTTTTTTTCTTTCAAGAAGCTAGCCAAGGAACACTACCCTAGCTTGGTGACCAATGGTGGCAATGTTAGCCACAAGCACTTTCACAAAAACGAGAAGGTTGGCTCGTGATGAGACCCCCTTTCTCTTGGCCATGCAACCAAGAGCCACTACCCTAGCGTGGTAACCGACTACTAGTAGTGTCATACCGTTAAGTACCCATGGACCTAATAGGCTGGCGCGTGATGAGACCCCATATCCCTCAACTAGGTCTTGTTTTATTGTTTTTACAGGTCCCTATGTTTCTTGCTGAGAATCTTTTTATTGCTTTCTTGAGGATCCATGGGCGAAGCATCTCAAGGTTTTATTCTTAGGCTTTTATTATCAGTTGTTTTTACCCCCCAAGCCTTTTAGCCCATTCTTCCCACAAGGTAAGGTACAACCCCTAAATGATTGGCCAACCCTATGCCCAGACCAGTGTAATGGGATGGGTGAGTGGGAAATAAGATGGTAAGTGGTATGTATGACGGGAATGGACGATGGCTTTTCAAAAATCCCCCCCGTGGCACTTAAAACCTATGGACATAAGCTTGCTAGGGCATTATGTCATTCCCCCATACATGGTCAAGTGGACAAGCATAAGATCCAACCACCCGTTAGAAACAAAGGAATCAAATGCACATATTCAAAGGTTTTGAGGATCAGAGTGACACATACCATGATACCCGGACTCATTACCTCATGGAGCAAGAACCATCTCTGATACAGGACGAAGTCGAAGGTGATGGATGCTACTTCTGCTGCTGACAAAGTGGAGGCGTTGATAGGGAGAAAAGATGGACCCTCCAGGGCCATGCTCAAGTCAATCTGGCTCTCGGTACTCCGTGTCTAGGACCCTTGGGCCTCGAGACATAATCTCCTCATTATCCCTAAAAGTGGGGGATAACATCTGGCTCCAACTCGGGGACATGTGCTCACCATAGAGCGGATGAGAATCTCAGCATCTCTGGCATGACCTGTAACCTACTTGATCTCAATAGCAAACATCAGTAATCACTTGGGGTGGTGATATCACCCCAGTCCACAAATATATATATAAGACTGAAATAAAAGCAATCATATGTACAAATGTGAAAGCAATCTAATCTAGTCAGATGCTTTGCTCAATTCTTGTAGCCATGTCGTAAGCTTCATTGAGTGTCCTTGGGGCCCTTTTACTGAGGGGAAAACCTAGATGCACCAAAAGCACATGGGTATAGAGATGGACAATGTACTCGTTTTCAGGACGGTGGCTTTTAGGAACTTGGTAAAGAGTGCCCTCAAACCTACTTTGGAAGTCTTTGAGGGTTTCATTCTCAGTTTGTTTTATATGCTCGAAATTTTTTAGTAGTACTGAGATGTCTTCCAACTAAATAACCCATTTTTCAAGAAATGTTTCTTCCAATTGTTCCATAGTTGTGATGCTAGCATCAAGGAGATTGTCATACCACTTTCTAGCATTCCCGTGAAGAGTGGCGGAGAAAAGTTTCATCACCACATCTTCAGTGTCATCACTGACAGGATGGAGTCGAAAGTAAGAAAAGAAATTGTCCATATGATGGTCGGCTCTTTCCCCATCACTACTAGTAAACCTAGGGAGCCCCCTCTCATACTTAGGGGGCATTTGTCTAGGGTATTCCGGGATTTTACTCATGTCTAAAAGCTTGTAGTTTCCCGGATCCCATTGAGAAGTCATATTTGGCTTCGTCATTAGTGGAGTCGCCAGATAATTTTCTTGAAATTATGTAAGAAATAAGGGAATCGCCCTAAGTGGAGTCACCAGGTAAGCTTGTAAGATAAAGGCTTTTAGAGGCAAGGCTTACTGAAAATTGTCGTCTTGAGGAAGGTTTGACTCAGTGTTCCTCGGCAACGGCGCCAAAATGTTATCGCACAGTTTGTAGTTAGGATAAAAGACAGATGTGAAGAGGCAAACTAGCGTAACTGAACCAATCACACCCAATGTCGCCTCGATAGGAAGGTTCTTTCTGTTTAGGGAGGTAAGGCCCAGGGGAGATGTCCCCAGTGACCTGGGATTTTAAGAAGGCAAAGGATTGTAGGGATAAGATATAAATTCCCTCCTCACAAGTCACCACTGAGCAGATAGTCCGGCTAACCAGCCAACAAAGAGAAGTATAACCAAAATGAGATGTACCTGCCTGAGACAAAGCAACAAGAGATATATATGCAAGCTTACTCACTTGGTTAGTACTTCATATATTTTAATGACTATCTGATATGTAAGCAATTGGAGCAATAAAATATTGACGAAGTCAATGTTTGTACAATAGCAACAACTTATAAGATCACTTCTTCAATAAATGCTAAAGAAACTTGGCATTCAATGTAACAAATTAACACTTCATTAGGTAATGCCTTAAATAACCATTCAATTGCTTAAAACTAAAACGTTAGCTGCACAATGATGTTTATAGAAAAAGATGACGGCAACAATAAGTTAGTAAGGTTAGTCTTAAGCTAGGGTTAGAAAGGTTAGGGTTTGATCAAAGGTATTTGAAGTTGTTTTGAGATTACACTAAGGCTTAGATCAGTGCGTTCCTAGGGCATATGGAGTCAACAGGAGGACGCAAGAGTTGAAGGATCAAATGATAATAATATGACAAAGGACAAGAGGGTTAGACCTTGAGGTGTTGCTATGGCAAGGCCTCAAGGATAAAACCCTAGGGGAGAGAGGCTCACTTTGGTGTAGGGGAACTAGGCCTCAGTTCCCTCTCCTCCTTCCTTAGTTCAATGGCAAACAGCTAGCTCAAAAGATTGCATAAAACTAAGAAAAGAGGTTTTGCACTTAACGTGTTGCTATGGCAAGGCTTTACCAGGCAAACCCTAGGGAAAATCGGCTCACAAAGGTGTAGGGGAACTAGGCCTTCATCTATTTTCTCCTTCTCAGCTTTAAATAAGAAAAACAACTAGCATGGGAGAAGATAGATATGAGTGTTGCTATGGCAAGGCTCAATCTTCTTCTCAAAGGCTAGAAAGAGTAGAGTGTTGCTAAGGCAAGGCTCTATCTCATTTCAGCAAATAAAAATGGCTAAAACCTTGATGGGGACATGAGACAACGACCTTCAACGTGTGGTTGTCCCCTAGGGTTTAAATCAACAAATTATAACCATAAATGCAAGAGAAACAATACTACAACCATTTAATTAAGAAGTTTTGCAGAAATTTACTTACATTTAACCAAGAAATCGAGTAGCAAACCCTAGTTGTAATACCTTCCACCAAGAGAAATGCCAAAATATGCCAAGAAAATCCTCCTTCAACAAGTGCGCCTCACTATTTCAGCCAAAACCCTAGAATAGGGCGCAAATTTCATACCTCACCAAGTGGTGAGTGAAAGATCATGATAAAAAGAGAATTTTTCTCTCTTACTTATACAGTACAAATGACCTTAATTAAATTTTAGGTCATCAAAAGGCCGACAAGGCCAAAATACACAATAATACTGTTTTACATTAAATGTCATAAACTAAAACCCTAATCAAGCTAAAACAAGACGTCATGTCCCTTCTAGGGTGACGTTAGCCCTTTCTAGGGCAAATGCAACCTCCTGGAGCAAAACGTTAGCCCTCCTTGCGCTTCTCCCACCTGCCACACGTGCCAAAATGCCCTGTCTGTCTGCCAAAACATCCATGAAGCAAGGATGACGTCATGAACCTCCTAGGTGACGTCCTAGGCCTTCCAATGCCAACGTTCTAAAGAGGGCACAACCCCCCTAGGTACACGTTTGCTCATCTACCTCTAGTGGATCCTTCTGCTCTTCCCTGGTGCAAACACTCTGCCCTGTCTTTGCCCCCTACTGGGGTCTCGACATCCAACGGGTGGGCTCTTCAGCCCCATGGACGTCCGAACTAATCATCTCCCCATGTGTACCTGTCCAACATGGTACCTATCCATCGGGCATGATCCTGCACATCAACAGATGGCATACCCTCCATGGGCTCATAAGTCACAGGGATCATAACAAATGTCAATCACATCTAATCATCAATATTATTAAACATGTGCATAAAACCCCTTTACCCCAGTCTAGTACTCAAAGACATTATACAAGTCTGCAATGCAAGTTTGGAGGAAGTGACAGGACGTCCTATTGGGCTAATGTCTACTGGAAGAGGGATGTTTCTGGAAAGGATTAAATCCAAGTCATGTAAGTGGGTGAGGTGGATGGGGATGCCTAGGAAAAAGGTGCAGTGATAGCAGGGATGGCTTACCAATGGATGCCTCTGTGGAAGGTGAGTTACACCTGTCATGGATGCAAATATTTTCAAGCCCATTCATGCCTTTTATCTTCATTCTTTTTCTTCCAAGAAGATAGTCAAGGGGCACTGCCTTGGCTTGGTGACCAGTGGTAGCAATGTTAGCCACAAGCATTTCATGGAAATGAGAAGGTTGGCTCGCAATGAGACCCCCTTTCTCTTGGCTATGCTACCAAGAGCCACTACCCTGGCGTGGTGACCAGATGCCAGTAGTGTCATACCACTAGATGCTCATGGACCTAATAGGCTGGCTCGTGATGAGAGCCCCCATCCTCTAACGAGGTCTTGTCTTATTCTTTTTTATATCTTTTTTCTTTCAAAAAGATAGCCAAGGGACACTGCCCTGGCTTGGTGACCAGTGGTGGTAATGTTAGCCACAAGCACTTTCACGGAAATGAGAAGGTTGGCTCGTGATGAGACCCGTTTCTCTTGGCCATGCAACCAAGAGCCACTACCCTGGCGTGGTAACCAGTTACTAGTAGTGTCATATCGTTAAGTACCCATGGACCTAATAGGCTGGCTCGTGATGAGACCCCTTATCCCTCAACTAGGTCTTGTTTTATTGTTTTTACGGGTCCCTATGTTTCTTGCTGAGAAGCTTTTTATTGCTTTCTTGGGGATMCCTGGGCAAAGCATCTCGAGGATTTATTCTTAGGCTTTTATTGTCAACTGCTTTTACCCCCCGGGCCTTTTAGCCCATTCTTCCCACAAGGTAAGGTACAACCCCTAAATGATTGGCCAACCTCATCAAGTGCACCCCTGTTGCTTCACAGCCAATGCATCCAAGGCMTGTGGGTAGCTCTCAAATAGCTACAACATGTCCCCAAGACATCCACTACCCCGCAATGTATYTGTACCTCGTCACGTGCACCCCTGTGACTTCACAGCCAATGCATCCAAGGCCTGTGGGTAGCTCTCAAATAGCTACAACATTTCCCCAGGACATCAACTACCCCGCAATGCATCTGTACCTCGTCACTCCCTCTGAAGACGGACCACACCAAGCTATCTCTCTTAGTTTCCCAGGGCCTCCTGTGAGGTAGTTAAGCCCGGTCCCGCTCTAATACCATGTTGATTTTTCATAAGAGATGATATTGTATGTGAATATATTATTACAGTGATGAGTGTTCCATATATATAGAACATATGGTGACCATCCATGAAAGGATGCGTCCCTTAGATAATAAATAACTACATATTTATTATATATATATTTATACTTTATATTATAAATATCATGTCATATATATATATCTATATATATATATATATGGAAAAATGTCTTCCCGATGTTGTTCAAACATCAACAAGAAGCACATTCAAGGAGAACATGCCTTAAAAGAAGTTTCCAAACTTCATGGCACTAAGGAGTAACGTCATTGAGGATGCAGTAGACCAGCAGGTTTATGAGGATGCTATGGTGCAGGATGATGTCCAGGATATTGTGCCAAGATCAGAGGGACAACCAATTCCAAATGGCTCTTCCAGAAGTACCTTCCTCACTAAGAGGGAGTGTTGAAGTTTTGTAGCTCGGACAGGTACTTCCACATTGGTTTGTGTCCAGCATGTAGAAGTCATCATTAATACCTCTTGGAACTTTGAAAATTCACTCTAATAATTTTAATTATTAAAGTGAATGTCATTTTATAATTAATGGAGGTTAATTAAATGAAATGCCTAAGTTTTTGGCATTAGTGAATTTAATTAACTAAATGAAACTTAGCCATTGATGTCAAGTGAGGTGGGATTTAATCTCAACCATTGACCACTTTGGGGATTAAGGTTTAGGCTCAACTCAAGATTATAAAAGGAAGCCAAGGTGAGAGGAGGAGACACACACGAGCAAGGAGTCAGTGACTCAATTGAAGAGTGGACTTTCACTATGCAGATTTGGCTCAGGAGAAAAATTCTGCAGCTAGGAAATTTTCAGTAGGCTGTACCAAGCAAGTCGAAGGTCGGGGAATTTTCTGGAGGGGCCGTACAGCCCGCAGGAGCTGCCAGAGAGGCCGTACAGCCCACGGCTAAGGCTGTACAGGCCTAAGAAGGCAACAGCAGGGGCTGTACAGCCTGCGGGCAGCACCGTACAGCACATACAGGTCCGTACATGCCGCAGGGGCCGTACAGCCCGTGGGCAGCACCGTACAGCACGTACGAGTCTGTACAGGCCGCAGGTAGCAGCCGTACAGCCGGCAGCTGGGGCTGTACAGGCAGGGAGAGCAAGGGGGGCCTTGTATGCTTGGATATTATTTTAATGAAGAGCAGATTTGAAGGAAAGAAATTTGCTGTGCATGTGTCATTGTGAGATTGCTTTCCATTTTGCTTCTGCTATTTGTTTCAATTAATTATTTCAGCAGTGTAAATTATTCAGTCAGCTGCAAATTAATTTTCAGCAAGGAAATTCACTAGGAAAATTTTATCTAGGCTGGCATTAGAAAATTAACACCACTATCAAGCAGACCACAATTTTGTAAAACTGGTTTCTAATATTTTATATATCCTAAGCCTGTTTAAAGGAAACAGAGAGTAATGAATTTATAGAAACATAATCAAAAATTTTCCTGTATTCTAAGGAATAGAAAGTTTCAGACCTTGAATCCTAGGTGCAGGAGCCACTGGTGCTTGTCCCTTTGATATGTTCTTTGGCCATGCTGCCAAAGGTATACTTGGTTTATTCTGAGGTGGTTCAGAAGGAAAAATGCTTGGAGAAGAAGCAACTGGCCCTACAAAAATAGGAGCAACTCGAACATAAACAAATGTTGGTTACATTCTTTCAGGATGAAAATTTAAAAATCTAAAAAGGAACGTAGATCTACCTCGCATATTATGATGGTGTGCATGGGATGGAAATATAATTGATGGTGCTTCTTCAGGTGGTTCAGATGGAAGGCTACTTGGCGAAGAAACACTCCCTGCAAAGAATGACAACAAATCAGAGACCAACAATCATAGATGTCATTGAATCAGGTTCATTTCTTTGGCACATGAAAGGGACTATCATCCTCAAAGAAGATATATGCCTCTTAAAAACATCATTACATGTTATTCTGTCATCCGCAAATAATAAAGCTTCCATTAAATCATTAATATAGCACATCTGTTCTCTGGGCACCGGTGGCATATACAAGGTGAGGAGAGGCATAATCATAGGTGAAGATTCAGACAGTCCTCTTGAAATTTCAGACACGGTTTATAAGGCCTCATGCAGGAATCACATTTAAGTGATGGAACTGCATAAGAAGAATAAGTCATTGAACTCAGGATATAATTGCTATATAAGCATGCAACCAGAATTCTCAACATGCAAAAGGTACATGGATTTGTCCACATACACACCTTGAACTTCAAATACATCAGATAAGTCTGCTCATATAATTACTTTACTCAAATGACAATGGAAGTTGGTGTCTTTGCCAGAAAAGGTACTTAGGTAAAAAGATCATTCCACCCACTATCAAGCAGACCACAATTTTGTAAAACTGGTTTCTAATATTTTATATATCCTAAACCTATTTAAAGGAAACAGAGATTAATGAATTTATAGGAACATAACCAAAAATTTTCCTGTATTCTAAGCAATAGAACGTTTCAGACCTTGAATCCTAGGTGCAGGAGCCACTGGTGCTTGTCCCTTTGATATGTTCTTTGGCCATGCTGCCAAAGGTATACTTGGTTTATTTGGAGGTGGTTCATAAGGAAAAATGCTTGGAGAAGAAGAAACTGGCCCTACAAAAATAGGAGCAACTCGAACATAAACAAATGTTGGTTACATTCTTTCAGGATGAAAATTTAAAAATCTAAAAAGGAACGTATATCTACCTCGCATATTATGATGATGTGCATGGGATGGAAATACAATTGATGGTGCTTCTTCAGGTGGTTCAGATGGAAGGCTACTTGGCGAAGAAACACTCCCTGCAAAGAATGACAACAAATCAGAGACCAACAATCATAGATGTCATTGAATCAGGTTCATTTCTTTGGTACATGAAAGGGACTATCATCCTCAAAGAAGATTAATGCCTCTTAAAAACATCATTACATGTTATTCTGTCTTCCGCAAATAATAAAGCTTCCATTAAATCATTAATATAGCACATCTGTTCTCTGGGCACCTGTGGGATATACAAGGTAAGGAGAGGTATAATCATAGGTGAAGATTCAGACAGTCCTCTTGAATTTTCAGACACAGTTTATAAGGCCTCATGCAGGAATCACATTTAAGTGATGGAACTGCATAATAAGAATAAGTCATCGAACTCAGGATATTATTGCTAGATAAGCATGCAACCAGAATTCTCAACATGCAAAAGGTACATGGATTTGTCCACATACACACCTTGAACTTCAAAAACATCAGATAAGTCTGCTCATATAATTACTTTACTCAAATGACGATGGAAGTTGGTGTCTTTGCCAGAAAAGATACTTAGGTAAAAAGATCATTCCACCCACTATCAAGAAGACCACAATTTTGTAAAACTGGTTTCTAATATTTTATATATCCTAAGCCTATTTAAAGGAAACAGAGAGTAATGAATTTATAGAAACATAATCAAAAAATTTCCTCTATTCTAAGGAATAGAAAGTTTCAGACCTTGAATCCTAGGTGCAGGAGTCACTGGTGCTTGTCCCTTTGATATGTTCTTTGGCCATGCTGCCAAAGGTATACTTGGTTTATTCGGAGGTGGTTCAGAAGGAAAAATGCTTGGAGAAGAAGCAACTGGCCCTAC
>JASDQU010736360.1:144028-156753 GCA_032191745.1 Picea mariana | reverse complement strand
ATCAGGTTCATTTTTTTGGTACATGAAAGGGACTATCATCCTCAAAGAATATATATGCCTCTTAAAAACATCATTACATGTTATTCCGTCTTCCACAAATAATAAAGCTTCCATTAAATCATTAATATAGCACATCTGTTCTCTGGGCACCAGTGGCATATACAAGGTGAGGAGAGGCATAATCATAGGTGAAGATTCAGGCAGTCCTCTTGAATTTTCAGACACAGTCTATAAGGTCTCATGCAGGAATCACATTTAAGTGATGGAACTGCATAAGAAGAATAAGTCATTGAACTCGGGAATTATTTCTAGATAAGCATGCAACAAGAATTCTCAACAAGCAAAAGGTACATGGATTTGTCCACATACACACCTTGAACTCCAAATACAAGTCTGCTCATATAATTACTTTTCTCAAATGACGATGGAAGTTGGTGTCTTTGCCAGAAAAGATACTTAGGTAACAAGATCATTCCACCCACTATCAAGCAGACCAAAATTTTTGTAAAACTGGTTTCTAATATTTTATATATCCTAAGCCTATTTAAAGGAAACAGAGAGTAATGAATTTATAGAAACATAATCAAAAAATTTCCTCTATTCTAAGGAATAGAAAGTTTCAGACCTTGAATCCTAGGTGGAGGAGCCACTGGTGCTTGTCCCTTTGATATGTTCTTTGGCCATGCTGCCAAAGGTATACTTGGTTTATTCTGAGGTGGTTCAGAAGGAAAAATGCTTGGAGTAGAAGCAACTGGCCCTACAAAAATAGGAGCAACTCGAACATAAACAAATGTTGGTTACATTCTTTCAGGATGAAAATTTAAAAATCTAAAAAGGAACATATATCTACCTCGCATATTATGATGGTGTGCATGGGATGGAAATATAATTGATGGTGCTTCTTCAGGTGGTTCAGATGGAAGGCTACTTGGCGAAGAAACACTCCCTGCAAAGAATGACAACAAATCAGAGACCAACAATCATAGATGTCATTGAATCAGGTTCATTTCTTTGGTACATGAAAGGGACTATCATCCTCAAAGAAGATATATGCCTCTTAAAAACATCATTACATGTTATTCTGTCTTACGCAGATAATAAAGCTTCCATTAAATCATTAATATAGCACATCTGTTTTCTGGGTACCAGTGGCATATACAAGGTGAGAAGAGGCATAATCATAGGTGAAGATTCAAACAGTTCTCTTGAATTTTCAGACATGGTTTATGTTATCCACCAAGTTGCACTAGGATGGACTTGCAGTTGAGCCGCCAAAGATTGAACATTGATATGTTCAAAATCAGAGTTCAGAAGTCCAGCCGGTCAAATTGACCACCTTTTTTCGCATTTCCATCCCCTATGGGGTTTTGTAATAAGATGAGATTGGCATGATAATTTTGTAAAAGGCTTAGCCTCCTAAAACTTGATTATGAGTACATACTCTAGAGTGTTTTTTTTTCACTGGTTAATTATTTCTGGCCTGAAATTCATTTTAGGCAAGTTATAATTTCTAAGTTTTTTCACTCACTACCTCCAAAGTTGGAGTGTGTATTGATGGTTAGGCCTTAGCTTGGAAAATCTAAATCTAGTGTCTAAATGTTTATATTACCATGCTAGGTCATCAATATTGAGTCATATATAAATTGCGCTAAGTCCTCCCTAGGTTTTTTAATGTTTTGAGTCAATATAAAAAATTTCGGAAAACAGGATATTTTAATTGTAATCTACTCATAAGTTTTAAAAGTGGTACTAGGAAGCATTATATGCCTTGGGAGTATTCATTTTTGGACTTCGAATACCCACTTTACATAAGTACCCACTTTTGTAAGTAAAATTAGTGATTTTAATCACTTAAAAATTAATTTTGCTCACAAAAGTCAATAAAAGACAAAAAATCAGAAAAATCAGCAAAGCTATTTTTTGGGAAACATGTCTGGGACATGTTCTGAGTCAACTCAACCTCCATTTGAGTTAACTGAGCCTTGTTGGCACTTAAGAGGTAATTAAGGGTGAGTTGGGTGATTGTCACTTGAGTTTGGAGGATCTCTCATGAAGAAGTGTGCCCCACTTGAGGAGAGGTGGCGCCCTCATGAGGAGGTGCGCCTACCTCTTGAGAGCTAGCGCCCTCCTCTCCTCTTCCCCCTTCACACTTGTCATTGGATGGAGTTATTTGAGAGGTGGCAGCCATGTATCCCACACTTGGCTCTCTTTCTCTCACACTTAGTGTGCCCTCCCTCTCCACATGGTGCGCCCTCCTTCATTGGGAACTCCACCCAATGTTCTATAAATGAAAGCTCTTCTCCCATTTGCAAACCAGTTGGAGCTTGGAAAGAATTTGTTGTTGTAATTTTGCTATTGTATCATCTTTCAAGATTGGAATAAAAGGCTTTGGAGGCTACATTGGTGTGTCAATTTTCATGTGTGAAATTCCTATGTCAAAAGTGCTTAATTGTAAGGTATAATTTGTTTTTGTGTTGTTGTTTTAATTCTTAGTTTGTGGCCTTCTAGTGGAGTTGTCTCCACGTAGGGTAAGATTATAAGAGCTAGGTTGTTTTATAATCTTATTGCCTCTTTACAGTTGATTGTTTTATATTGCATATTCATTTTGGTTAATGCTTATGCTCTTTTAAAGCATCTTGTGTAGGTAGCACCATTCTACTAATAATTTGTTGGCAAGAAGTCTTTAAGTTTGCAGGTTCTCACACTTGAAGAGGAGGTTAGGCTTTGGTTGCACTTGCCTTTTTCTTCAAGATCTCAAAAAGACATAGTCCCTCTTTGATCCATCAAGAAGACCCCACATTGCCAAAGGATTCCGAGGCTCTCAAAATCTTCCTTCTCTCTTTCTCAAAAAGCAACATACTTTCCTTTGGTTACTTTAATTTTGCATGCAAGTATTTGGATATGAAATTTAAGTCAAAATCTTTAGTTTCTATTTTGCATGCATAAGATAAACTAGATCTGATTTTGTACTTGAAGTTTTATCTAAAAACGTTTAGATCTAGTGTAGGAAAAAGTCCTCTTTTATCAAAGCTTTGTTTTTTCTAAATTTTAAAGGATAAAAGGTAGTCTTTTTCTAAGTGCTTTCATCATCTAAATTTGGTATCTAAGTGCTTCTAATTTGATGCTCTAAAACAGAAGCAAAAGACCCTAAGGAAGCAAGCTTTCTAGCTTGATTTCCTTAGTTCATTTTTGCTATTTTTCATAGATTTAACTTAGGAATTTTTCTGGGTTTTTATACTAACGTCCAAAGACACTCTTAAAGTGTTTTTGGGCATCTTTTGTATTTGTTTGTTTGCTGTTTTTTGTGGGTTTGCGAACGAAAAAGAGAATTCTCTGCCCAGTTTTGGAAGAACTGGAGCTTTCGAGACCCCCAGAAGTACCTTGTACCTAAATAAACCTTTCCAAACTTTGTAAAACTCATTGATCCATCTTTATAAGGATCACAAGTCTCCCAAAAAGAGATCATTGTAACCGAAGCAATAAAAGAGTGGGCTACACAACGCCCAGTTTTCTTTCTCCCTAGGGGGATTTGTGTCTTGTGGTGTGCTTGTTTATTTTTCTTCAAGTCTTTCAAATTTTGCAATTCATCACCTAAGGAAAGATAAAATTTATCATAAAGATTCATCACAGGCACAACAACAATTAGTCTAGATTTCCTTTGGTAAAGTAATCTTTTAATTGCTAGAATAGATTTCCTTTTCTGCAAATTTCAATTTTCACTTTTCAATTTTTTGCAAATAAACCAATCCCCTCAGCTCCCCTAAGTAAGCTTTACCCATAAAAGGGGCAAGACAGTGTGGATTTAGTTTAATTAGGAAAATCATTTATTTTATTGCAATTTCATTTTGGCAAATAAACCCATCCCCTCAGCTACCCCTAGTATTGTTCATGGCCCTTCCTTTTTGAGCTTAGTCTCGATCTCTAGAAATAAACTCATACAAAACCAGGGCTGGTCAGTGTGGATCTAGTTTAATTTGGGGAAATCTTTAAGACTCTATTGCTTGTTTGGCGCAAGAGGGTTTGTGTAAGAAATCCGACGGGAACTTTGAGATTTAGGTTCTCCCTGTTGGATCTCCCATATTCTCTTGAGCTTGTGTGCAAAATCAGAGGGATACTCTCCCTGTTGGATATTCAGCAAGCTCAACCTCCATCCTAAGGAATAACATCTTAGAGGCCACATCTAGAATAGCTTTACTTTTCAGTAACACCTTGCACACATTGCACAAGTCACTTTCACATAAACATTAATCAAATTTTAATCAAAAATTTACAAGGACACACAACAGTCTTCATCTCAGCAGCATTACACATATTTCAATATTTGGCATTGGTCTCATTATTTTACTTTTAAGCCATTTGCTTCAATTATTTGCAAAGCAATTCCGTTTTATCTTGAAGTTTATCATTTGCTTATTTACTTGCAAGTATCAGTATTTCTTTCATTATCTTTCATGCAAGTATCTCTTAAGTTTTGAATATCCTTTTTATAAGCATTTGTAGTGAATGAATGAATCATATATGTTTCTAGTGTAGATTGATATTTGATTATCTTTTTCTTGTTGCAATAAACTCCTAGAATAGTAATTGTGCTTAGATTTAGTTTTGAGCCCTAGTTTATCTTCTTTAGGGACTAGCCCCCTTGACTTCGCTAGGAGTTGACCTAGACGGAGGAGTCGAGGATCGGGTGACAACACCTTGACTCGAGACTTGCCCCCAAGGACACACCAAGTGGATTGAAGATTTCTTCCACGTTCCCAAGGTGTGTATAAAGGTGGCAACATTTTTGGCGTCGTTGTCGGGGATAAATCTTTTTATTCCCGGAATACTACCTTTGTTTTCTTTTTTGTTTTTACTTAGTTTTTTTATGTTTGTTGTTTATCATAAATAGATTCGATCATCTGGCAACTCCACTTAATTCCAATTTGACTAAGTATTCTACAAGAAGGAATTCACAAGGCTTGGTTGATTTCATCCCTAAACCTGAAAAGGTTTATAGGAGGAGGTTAGCCAAAGTCTCTTCTCGTAGAATCCTTGATCATTTAGGATTCGAGTCCATTTATGATATTCATTTGCTTTTTAGCAATAATAATTCTAGTTTAGAAATCGCTATCTATGTTCCTTGTGATTTTTCAGCAATAAATGGTTATCCTCATGCAATTCCAGAAAAAGCTATTGAAAAATTACCTAGTTTTCAAGGAAATAATGCAATAAATGCTAAAACTCATATCAAAGCTTTCATGAGATGTATAAATAAATGGTGTGTTGCTCATGATTATGAGGATGTGAAAATGAAGTTATTTATTTTATCTTTAGTAGAAGATGCCTCTGATTGGTATGAAGACTGTGTAGATAATAAGTTTAAAACTCTTAAAGATCTTTTAGATGCCTTCACTGAAAGATGGGGGGAGAAAAGAGTTCACCGTCACCTATTAGCTGCCCTCAACACAGTAAAGAAAAATGAGAATGAAACTATGAAAGAATTCAACAAGAAGTTTAATGATTTGGTTTCAAGCTTGCACATAGATATCAAGCCTCCGACTAATGCCATCCCGATTTATTATATTGAAGCCTTTGGTGGAGAAATGAGATATCAATTAAGAGATATGGAACCCACCAGCCTCAAAATAGCACAAGAAATGGCAACAAAGATTGATAAGAATATGCAAGCATCTGGAAAGTCCAACCTTCCTGGATTCTCAAGGGGTAGTACTTCTAAGCAATCAGAGTCTAAAGACAAAGCAGTAGCATCAGATAGTAAATCTTCCTCATCAAATCCCATCAAAGAATTAACAGAAATGATTAAAGCCATGGAATCTAACCATGTTGCCCAACTCAATGCCATGCAAAACAGATTGATTGCCATGGAAAGGAATAGTGTCAATAGATTCCAACCAAGGCAAAACAATGAGAAGTGGCAGAAAAGAGGTCCTCCTCAAGAACAAAGGCCTCCCAATCCTTTAGAGTCTACAACTATGGTAAATGAAGAAGCCCCTCCTTTTTGCAGAGCTTGTGAAGATTTCCATGAAGAATCCACTTGCCCTGTATTTTTCCAAGTCAATGAGCTAGGATTTTCTAAAACTAGCAACTTTGTTGGATATTCAAGAAGATCCGACTTTATCAACAATGCAAGCAAAACTCACACTATCACCGATGATCAAATGAAGCAAACGAAAGAGTTAAGCAAACAGACAAAAGATCTTAAAGTTGATAATGTGACTAGACTCTATGGTGAGAAGCCTACTCCTGAACAAGTCCTAGAGATGGCTAGATTTAAAGGAGTAACTTATCAAAAGAAAAGGAATGATAACAAGTCTTATCAAAACATCCCCAAAGTACTTACTCCTTCAACAGCAGATTTGAGTGTTGATTTGGGTAGTTGGATTGCAAATGATAAAGTGTTGGTTCCAGTATCTGAACTCATTAAGATCCCTTTACAGAAAGAAAAATTGTTAAAAGCTATTAAGGGTCCTAATGAAAGAAGTATTGTGAAATATCAAGGAAAGTCTAAAGAGCATCTTGAATATTTGCATGTTGTGTTACATAGTATGGATGGGACAAAGTAAGAGAACCCTCCTTTCTTTGTATCTCTAGCTATAAAAGGTCTTGTGCTGCATAATTGTATGTATGATTCTGGAGCTTCATCAAACATCATGACCAAGAGAATCATGGAAAGATTGGGCCTTAAAATCACAAGACTTTATCATAATGTGTGTGCCATGGATTCTAGGGAAATTGAAACTCATGGGGTGATCATAGATCTACAAGATAAGTTGGTTTTTTACCCAGATATCACTTTCAAGATGGATGTTCTAGTAATTGATGTGCTTGATACATGGGGCATGCTTTTATCCAGGAAGTGGGCCGCTACAATGGGAGGTTGCATTCAGATAGACCTTTCATATGCAACCATCCCATTACCTGGTTCAGCATCTAAAACTGTCAGAATTCTTGGAGAAAAGGAAAGGAAGTTTCATATAGAAGATCTTAAGGAGCCCATGAATGAAATGAATTTATTTATCATCTAAGCGACATGGGAAGTTATTCAATATGTTCTAATTTCCTAGCACCTATCAAAGAAAAATTCAAAGAAGAAAATATTGATGAAGTATGGAAAATGAACTTTGATGGGGCACATTCTAGATCTGGAAAAGGGGTAGGAATTGTTCTCACTTCTCCAACTAAACAATCTTGTTATTTTTCCTTCAGATTAGATTTTGATGCAACTAATAATGTGGCAGAATATGAGGCACTCTTGCTAGGATTAGAGATTGCTAAGGACATGGGAATCAAAATTTTAAATATTAAAGGTGATTCTGACTTAGTAAATCTCCAAGTGAAGAATAAGTATGCATGTAAGAGCGAAAGGTTGAGAAGATACAGGAATGCTATATGGGATACTATGGAGTATTTTAGTGGTATAGATCTCATATCAATACCCAGAGAACACAACATTCAGGCAGATAAGTTCGCAGTATCATCTTCTACCTTGCAGCCTCCAGATGAGTTATTTAATGGACAAGGGAAAATAGAAATTAATTTCAGACCATCAGTTCCAGATAACTTAGATCATTGGCAGGCTTTCGAAGATGACAGGAAGATTTTGAATTTCATTCACAATGTTCAGAAGTTCTCAAGTTTTAATGTCAGTTATAAGGAAGAGGGGAAAGAATATATTGATGAGGATGATCCCATAAAGAATCCAATTCCTAGGGAACTAGTTGCACTAGAGCAGATCTTTGATAGGCATGACATGCATAAAAAGAAAAAGGAAGTAATAAAGCATGGTAATTTCATTGAAATAAATATTAGAACAAGTGAGGAGCCTGGAATGATAAAAATTGGAAAAGGAACCTCAAAAAAAGAAAGAAAATAATTAATAAATCTTGTCCAAGAATATAGGGATGTGTTTGCTTTTACATATGATGAGCTTAAAGCATATAGGGAAGATGTAATTCAGCACACAATCCCCCTCAAGGAAGATACCAAGCCTTTTCGTCAAAAGTTAAGGCAGATAAATACTAAGTTGGCCCCCTTGGTGCAAAAGGAACTTCAAAAGATGTTGGCAGCTGGTATCATTGCTCCAACAAGGCATTCATCTTGGTGTTCTAACTTAGTGGTGGTCAGAAAAAAAAAATGGAGGGATAAGGTTGTGCATTGATTTCAGAAATTTGAACTTAGCATGCATTAAAGACAACTACCCTCTCCCTAACATGGAAATTTTGCTTCAAAGGGTTACAGGATCAAAAATCATGTCCATGTTAGATGGGTTTTTTGGTTATAATCAGGTGTTGGTTAGAAAAGAAGACCAAAATAAAACAACTTTCACAACACCATGGGGCGCCTTTGAATACTTGAGAATGTCTTTTGGCTTGTTAAATGTGGGTGCCACTTTTCAGAGAGCAATGGACTTTGCCTTTAAGGAATTGATGGGAAAAATCATTGAAATTTATCAGGATGACTTGACAGTGTTTTCTAAGGATAGATCAAACCACATAAGTCATCTAAGGTCGGTTTTTGAAAGATGTCACAAGTATGGCATCTCCCTTAATCCAGCGAACTCAATTTTGGGGGTTCATGAAGGAAAATTGTTAGGCCACGTCATATCAAATGATGGGGTAAGGATTGATCCAGAGAAACTAAAAGTAATTGAAGGAATCCCTTTACCTCAAACCAAAAAGGCCCTCCAATCTTTCCTTGTTCAAATTAACTTTATCAGAAGATTCATCCCAAACTTGGTCGAGCTAATGAAACCCATTCTTAAGCTTCTAAAGAAAGATGTTAAGTTTGAATGGACTAATGAAGGAAGGAAAGCTTTCAATATTATCAAGGATGAAATCACAAGGTCCCCAATTTTGATTAGTCCTGATTATTCAAAAGATTTTCAAATATTTTCCTTTGCTTCAGAAGACACTATTGCAGGGGTGTTGCTCTAGAAAAATGATGAAGGACAGGAGCAACCCATTGCATTTATGAGTAAGGCATTGCATAGTTCGGAATTAAATTATACTATCATGGAGAAACAAGCTTATGCCTTAGTTAAAACTCTTAAGCATTTTAGAGTTTATGTTGGGTATTCTAAAATTGTGGGCTATGTACCTCATTCGACAGTGAAAGATATTTTGGCCCAACAAGATTGCTTAGGAGTAAGGGGAAAGTTGTTTTCTAAAATCCAAGAATATGATTTAGAGATTAAACCCACCAAACTGGTCAAAGGTCAAGGATTAGCTCAGATGTTAGCAAAGGGGAATGAAAGAGCTTTGGATTTGGTATTTATCAATGGATCCATTTTCCCTAGATTTTTTCTGGAAGACCCATTTTCCCTGTCTCTTGTGTGGAAGACCCATTTGCAACCAATGGATTTCTTTCCTTCAAGCAAGTTGACCAATTTCCAACTCTTGTTCTCTTGCAATGATGCAAACTCTGCATCTATTGCATCACTCCATTCCTTACTTAGTTTGGCTTCTTTAACCATGTTCAGTTCAAGTGGAGAATTAACAATCTCACACATAAAAGAAAAATTCACTGAGTTTGCCTCCTTATGTTTCTTCTTTTCTACTATACAAGCTGGATCTCCTTGGTACTTTGTCCTCTTCTTGTTGCTTTTCTTCTTCTTTTGGTTCTTTCTCCACTGATCCTTTTTCCCTCATCCTATAAGTGATAATTGGCTTCCCAGTTGCAATGTTTGAAGATGTGAATGGAAGATGAATTCCACTGTTGTCTTCAATGACTTCTTTTTCTTCTTTTGCGCTAGTGAATTTATCAAATATCACATCCCTGTTAACGACTACTTTCTATGGAATGGGATCATCTAGTTTATATGATTTGGACACATCATTATAACCAATAAAAATACAATGCCCATCTAGTTGTTTGGTATTCAATCTTAATAAGCTCTATGCACCTTATCACAAGCACATCCCTTTTCTAAACAAGATCAATGATATTATTCCTACATAGACTGGTCGGTGATCATTTTTTTGACCTAAAAGATGATAAAGAAATGACTTATCCTAAGTATAAAATCTTGCCAACAGAGCATTGGTCCAGTGATGAGATCAATGGAGTCTCAAGCCATCCACCAAGGTTCTGTTCTCATTGTGGTTGGCCCCACTTGCATGGCATGAGTTTCAAAGGGATGACATTGGGTGTAAGTCCCTAGCAATTTTGGCAAAATAGACAACCATAGGACCTCGCACCTTAGCGGAAGGAAGTCTTCTCTTTGCAATGCAACCACTCAGGGAATGTTTTTTGAAGCACTTCCACAAAAATGTATAAAACCTTGATTTGCATCATGCATGTAATTGAAAGGAATCCAAAACACTGATATGGAGAGTTTTAGGAAAATGGAATCAAACTAGCATATTTGTGCTTCATCATCAATTTGTTGTTCATTTTAGGCCTTCTCTATCTCTAGATTTTTGTGTTTAATAGTCCATCACATTAACATAAATGTATGCATTTACATCTGGATTGTTGTAGGAGCAAACAATGAGCTCCAATGTTGATGCCAGTATTAAGTACTATTATGTATCGTGTGAACATGTTAGAAATAACACATTACTGATATAACATGTCATCAAAATCTAACAAATAATGTTTAAGGGTAGCTAGGTGGTTAAACTGCCATAACCACACTCGAGTATTATAATTGATATCATGTGAGATGGTATAGGTGAGAGAGTTATATGTCTCTCTATTCTTTTTGTCTTTCATCCAACACAGAGGAGAGTATGACATGGCAATCCATCCCATACATATTGGCAATTGAAGTCTAATCCAATATAAATTCCCTACAAATCCATTGTTGGCTCATTTTGAGGTCCGGGGTCTGCAAAAGGTGTCCAACAAAGTTCAACAGTAGTCTAGTATGCCGGCATATTCAACATTCCAAAGGAAGGAGACCTCAATCAAGGCATGTTTGATAGTTTTCGTTTAGTTAATGTGTAGAGTGTTAGGAAATGGGGGAAGTGTGGGTTCTATTCGTTATCCTTTAATCGCATTCACTCAAGCAGGAAGGAAATAACTCATATGCAAATAACACAAGAATGTAAACATCATCAAGATAACAGATAACAATGTAAAGATAGGCATAACAGACACGCAATCCCTTTGTATTACTCATTATATGGAATATTTTAAGGCCTTCTGCCTTACACACAACTAGAGCTCATCACTCTCATAGTCAGAACACATGTAGATCTGAACAGAACGCACAACCTATCATCAAGAACTCAAGAACTAACAACAGAACCAAGAATTCTCTATAATGTCGACTCAATACATATTTATAGACCCGCTGAGGCAGTTACAAAATATTCCAGACGAATCTAGAATCTGGCAGTCGTAATCCACCAGTGCCAAAGAGGCACTGTGCCTTTAAGGAAAATGCACAGAGGGTCTGGGAGCCTTACTTTTGTTGGAATTCTTCTACCTTGGTTCTTTCCGCATGCTCAGGCTTCTGCAGATTCAAGTCTTCAATAGATCACCCTTCTTTGTTGATATTGGCTCTGCATCCCAGCTCTTTCGTCAAAACATAGCCACAACATCCCTGTTGAATTCCTTCCAAATAGAGGGATGGAGTTGATACGTATCTAAACATATCCCAAGAAGAGGGGAGAAGGATCCAATAACATAGGTTTTTTCTTAGTTTCCTTTCTTAATGCCAACGTCTCCTATTGGTATTCTTATTCCTGTGGGTACTTGAACAACATCACTTCCAAAGAAATTTTCTTCTTTGATATTTCTACAAATGGGAACCTTTCATATCTAGCCTTGTTATAGGTGTTTGTTGGAACAATAACTATTACTATTGGCAAGATGCCTCTTCTCAAATGGATCAATCAGAGATAAGCCTAGGGCCCCTGGACATAGTCCAGGGTACTCATGCATATGGCATGGGTTGATCCTTGGTCTTTGACCTTGGTGGATAAGACCCCGGAAAAAGCTCTGGGGCTACTTGATCCTCGATCAAGTATTTTGTTGGTGCATGACCTTCCTTTAAAGAAGGACATAACCACATGAGGGATAAGTCCCATATGCAATGATGATAAAGTAATAAGATCACCATGAAGATGAATGAACAAGTATTGCCACCTTGTAAACCTTCCTAAATCCTCTTCACCCTTGCTTGTGCTTAGTTGGGGCTTTTGCTTACTTTGGTTTTAGGGGTCATTGGCTTTAGGGGTTATTAATTAAATGATTTAATTTACAACATATTCAATTAATATTTATATTAATTGAATATGTTAATTTTCTAATTATCATTTTTAATTATTATCTTTACCCCAACCCCTAGCCTATCTCCTAGGTTTCTAACCCTAGCCTAAAGTATAAAAAGAGGTTTACCCTCCTCTTTTCAACACACATTATTATGTTATGCTCCTATGCTTTTAAGTGAGAGCGGATCCTCTCTTTGCTGCGGCTCATTCTCTGTTGAAGTAGCGGCTCCCTTTATTCTGCTATAAGGTGTTGTAGTGCGGCCCTCCTCCTATTTTGTTGCTGTGACAGTGGTGCGGCTCTCCTTTTCTGTTGTGAGCTGGCTGGTTGCTGCGGCCCTCTATCTTTTACTGTTGTAGAGGGTGCTGGTATTGCTGCGGCCTTCCTGTGTAGGGTTACTGAGTTGCAGCCCCCTCCTCTTGTTGCTGTAAGGTTACTGTGGAGTGCAGCCTCTCCTGTTTGCTGCTGTGTGGGGGTTACGGCCTCTCCTATTTGTTGCTGTGTGGGGG
>JASDQU010736360.1:113846-143304 GCA_032191745.1 Picea mariana | reverse complement strand
TAGTGCGGCCCTCCTCCTATTTTGTTGCTGTGACAGTGATGCGGCTCTCCTTTTCTGTTGCAAGCTGGCTGGTTGCTGCAGCCCTCTATCTTTTACTGTTGTAGAGGGTGCTGGTATTGCTGCGGCCTTCCTGTGTAGGGTTACTGAGTTGCAGCCCCCTCCTCTTGTTGCTGTAGGGTTACTGTGGAGTGCAGCCTCTCCTATTTGCTGCTGTGTGGGGGTTACGGCCTCTCCTATTTGTTGTTGTGTGGGGGTTGCGGCCTCTCCTATCTGCTACTGTGTGGATTGACTGTGGTGTGGCCCTTTCCAACCACTGCTGTGATGTGACTTTGATTTCCGCCCTCTCTTCTACTGTGAAGTGTTTGCTGTCCTATCCAAACCATGATCTCCTCCTTGGTTTTTGATTTTCCTTAGTGAGGGATTTGTCCACAGAAATTGCAGTGTGAGGGTTTGTGTGTCTTACCCTTTGTTTGTGTGAGGGTTTGACTGTGGAAAGTGTTTGTGGCTCTATCCCTTTGGTGGCAAGAAAGTTCATTTACCTCTTGGAAAAAGATTCACCTACATGGTGGACCTAAGAGCTGAACCTTGTCTAAGCATAATAACAAATGGTTCTGCATCTCTTGTGGTGACTGTGACTTCTTCAGAGGTAAGGTTTAAGGATCAGGTAAACTATCTACTAATCTCATTCAGATCTGAACCCTGTTTTGATCTCAGTACTGTTTTGATCTATATAGATTTGTGTATCAGCATTGACAGTTTTAGATCTAAACTATATATTGAGTTTATCTCCTGTTTCTATAGTTTTTGACTTACAGTTAATGATCAGAAAGTTTTTGAGTTTCGATCTGTATATCTATATTTAAGTTTGAGTCCAGATCTGTGCTACAGTCTTACTCTTTATCTATTTCATCAGATCTCTTAGATCTGTACAAGTTTCATTCCAGCATTGAAATTCAGATCTAATGTTTATTCTAGATCTGTTCTAAACTATTTAGATCTGGGGCACACATGTGTGTTTTCTCCTTTCAAGTAGTGTAGACTTATTTTCTGGATATCAGATCTAGTTGTTTTCTTAACTGAAAAATAAAAGGACACTTCTGTTCTGCTTCACTACCCTAATTCTAACAATATTGAACCTCCACTTCATAAATTTTAATCTTGGTAGAGAAAGGACTACAAAATAAAATTTGAACTCGCCTTTTAGTGTGATATTTGCCGACCTTTCTCTCATGCATGAATTTCTATACAGACATTCTCTCCGACTTTAATTAACTTGTTTCTTTTGTTTGCTTCTCTCATTGATTCAATTGACTCTCTCTTCTTTGGCAATCATGCCAATCTTCATCTTCAGTCACAGGCTACAGACTTAAACGCTCTGATATCTCTGTTAAAAAATTGATGTGCACTCGTGAACAAAAAACTTAAAGTAAATTCAACATCACATTTTCATTATCAAAGACCCTACATGTCGAGTACATTTGCACACAAATGATAAATCCTCGTTCCAATTTTCCCATAAGGAACGGCTTACTTAATTGAATGTTTATTACATCATAAACAACTTCATTACATCATCGACCACTTTTTCCTAATTCTAACATTTCACACTCATATCTAATCACCTAGGACCTACATTAATGACTCCCTCAGATTTATGACTAAAATATTACAAAATAATCATTACATTAGTTATTTATCTAACATTACATACATATGGTTTCTAATTAGAAACTTTGTGCTGGGCAAAATTCAGTTCTATAAATTTTCCATTATTTCATGAACAGAGACATCTGGGTTTTGTGCTAACATGCTGAGGACTTTTGGACAATCCTGCCAAGATTATGTGCAGTCTTTACAAGTGTAGAATGTTTATCTATCCCAAAAGATATCTGGAATCTCTCTGGACTTGTGTGCAAAGACTTGACCCTATGATGCAGACATTAGGGTTTCTCAAGTTTTTCTACTGCTTATTGATGCCTGGCATTTGGTGCCATGAAATATTGTTTCGGGATTTCTATATATACTGTAAACTTTAAAGTAATAAATGTACCTAGCAAATCATAAAGTAAAACGTCCTTAGCAAATCCTAAACGTTAATGATAATGGAAAAGCAATAACAATAAAGTAAAAATCATTTAAGTGAAAAGAGAATATCTAGCCTTCATCGCTGAATGACAAGAGCAATGAAATACCTTTAAATGGTGGTGTGAATGCAGGAGTTCCAGATTTTTCTGATGGTGATTCAAATGGAAGACTCATATGTGGAGAAGAAACAGATCCTGCAAAAACAACCAGCCAGGAGAATGGCTTTTAGAAAGCATAGCTTATGTATGCTTACAAAAATCAATGAGTAAACTGTAAAATATTCAGAGACCTTGACTTATGTCACATGTGTATATACTAGAAGCTGGTAAATGTCTATGTTATCTATTCCAAGTGGGAGTTGCCATGGGTATTCTTGAATTCTTCTATAGCATTTCAGTATGGGTGTTAGCACCCAGAATTGCACCTATGCAATTCTCATGCTAACTTCCAGATTTGATATAGCAGTTCCAGATCATTCATTTTAGAGATCAGCTCACAACTAGGGACCGTTCTCAGGGTTGCACTTTGAGATTCAGAGCTGGTTCATGGTACATTCAGGACTTCACAGGTGCATGGGGAGTTTGTTGTCAGTTTGTCTGCAACACGCATGTGATTTTGAGATACTACTATTTTTAGCACTTGGGGATACAGGCCTTGCACAGCAAAACAGAGCATATTCTTGATCCTTGGAAGCACACAAGTCAGAACTCAGAAGAGGCCATTTTCAGCAACATGTGAGATGGTGCTAATTTTAGCAGCGTCTATTTTTAGTTATGCTATTTATGGTAAGTACTGCCACAGGTGTCGATATGGGGCATTGGGGTTCCTATTTTGTTGGAGGGATCACTGCTATTTTTAGCACACCTATTTTCAGACAGTAACGTGGCACTTACAGGGTGATGAGAGGTCGGAGAGATAGTGCCATGTGTCAGGGTGTATAGAAAACATTATTTCCATATAATATTATAATTTGATGAGCATGAAGATATTGGCATGTACCTTGGGGTGGATAAAGATGGGAATACTTAATCAAGTTAATAACATCTCTTACCTGAGATATCTTTGGAAAAGATTATGCCTTAACTGTGCGAGTAGTTCTTTGGAGATATTTTGGGAAAAGAATATTATTTAATTTAATTTTCCCGAATAATTATCCAATTTATTTCAAACCTAACTTGTGTGCTTCACTTGAAAGAGATCTAATTCCATCTTTATCTGTGCAGCATCTAGGCTATACTAGGCAGGATAAGGTACACTAATTGGGAGAATCTTATCTATGCTCAGCTGGTACTTTTGGGAGTTTCACTTCACTCTTAATTATCTCGTTCAATTCAGTGCAGTGATATCCATGCATCTTTCAATTCAGTTTAGTTGAGGTTCTATTCAATGCAAAGGAGAGCTCTATCTGGGGGGCAATCTGAGTTGGCTTATCCATCCTTCATGCAAATTTATTGGATAGAAATAAGATGCATCCCTCTTGGGGGAATGTTTATTTAATGCAGGTTTGAAGATTGAATGAGGGTCCTTCACTTTCATAGCTTCCACACTATTCTTCTCTTTCCCAGACTTCTCTTCTCACCTCAGCCCAAGTGTTCAAGTCTGAAAGCAACGGACATGTGCATTATACCATTGAGATCCAGCAGAGTTTGTACAGCATCAGCCTCCAGTTCATGTTGGGTGTGGATTTCAGGAGCGCATTTGTAATTCCATTGGATGTCTCCAACGCAAATCTGTTTTATGTATTGATTAGTAGAACACTACATTTGCATCTTCTTTTGGGGCTAAGTCACATGATTAGCCAGATTTAATCGAAAAAAATTGAAAATCAACGAATATCAATGTGCCATATTAAATTCAGTGATTTCCGAATATTAACAGCGATAAATGATGGTTGTCTTCCCTGCATATTTGACCCAAGCCACCATGTATTTGATAAATCTGGGTGGTTTATCACCATCCAATCTTGTTGTTTATCATCATCCAATCACCACCATGTATACTTTTGTGTTCTGTAGATCTCCGACTACAAGGTCTCCAAGTCAAGTGGAGACTCTTCTCACTTCCCCATAAGGATATTCTTGGACATGAAACCTTACACGCTCCCAAGTTGCGGAACTTAAAAAAATCCTAGGATGAGGTAGAAAAGCCACAGAAAGCAAGGAAATGGGCAGTCATTCAAGTTCCTAGAGCAGTTATTCAGGACTCCCCTCCCCTAGGGTGGGCCCTCCCCGATCTACCAAATGTTCCTCCCATCGAGCCACGAGTTGGGTCTTGTAAATTTGGTCAAAAGCTGGAACTGTAATTTTTCCATCTAGTCCTTTCCAAGGTCACTTTGTGACGCATTCAGACCCTCAAATACTCTCTTGTGACCAAGACCCACAGGAGTCCTATCTATATTATACCAGACTATCTAGGCTATCATTGGTTTTTAATTTACAGGCAAGAGACATGGAGTACTAGTGGGGATAAGGGCTCAAGTGGTGTTGCTTGTGATATCCAGGATTCTGTCCAGGGCAGAGTCACCATGGTCAACTCTAACGAGGTTGCTCAAATCATGTCGGTCTAGATCACTGACATGTCCCCCCTTCCACTAGACATCTTCATTGTAGTCTGCCATTTCCCCCTTCATCAGATCATTCTTTGCTCGTACAAGAAACTAGCAAATACTGCTCCACGACAAATCAAAGGATGCTCTCCGCCTTCATGAGATACACCCGACCTCAATTGACCTTCACAAGATGTTAAACAATGGTTTGGGACCCATAGGCACCTTCTACACTTGGATAAGTCTCATGAGATGCTAATCCTTAATGACCTACCTTGTTTCCTCAAGTCCAACAGCTTTACATGTTTCCCCCACAGCAAGCAGACGAGCATCATCGACTATGTACTAGCCAACCAAGACATGTTTATGTATATCCCAAAGCTCAGTACTCCAAATTCTCTTAGCAGACCACACTCTACTATCCTTTTCAATCTGAGTCGACCCTCCCCCCCTCAACAACCCTCCCCCCCTCAACAACCCTCACCCCATGAGCATTTGGTGGAGATGGGTAGAATAGGTGTCCTCTCTCACCTACTTTGTTGAGGGCCTAGTCTGTTGAGTCAAATTGGGAAACAATGAAGAGAGTTCAAGGCCTCATGCTTCATCGCATTATCATGCGCAAGAGGATAGTCCCCCAACACATCGTTCAAGCAAAGTGGGACCTAGTTTGTTAGAGTCAAACTGGGGCACGACGAAGAGAGTTCAGGGCCTCATGCTTCAACGCATTATCGTAAGCAAGAGGATAGTCCTCCAACACATCATTCAAGCAGAGTTTTCAACCCATTGTTTCCAAATTGAATCCATTTTCAGGTTGGTTTCTCTTCCACGATGTGTTTGAAGCTTTGCTAACTAAATCGTTGATGGGGATCGATACCCTTATCTTGCATATTGCTCCTCAGAGGCCATTACATCGACCAATCCTCTCGAGCAAGTCCATTGTTGGTTTGCAAAGGCCACGAGTCTACTACAGTGTGTTGGTATCTCAATGGACCGCCTCCCCCTGTTTAGATATTCCCTTTATGCCCCGATCAACTCTTGTCGACCAAGCAGAAGTTGAATAAGATTATTCAAGAGGACATTTACATGCAGTACATTCAAGTTACTTGGATCAACCCCCAAGGGCACTAAATCCCAAGATGGCCTTATTGTTCGACCGCTTTTTCATTGGATGTGTGTTCTTAAGATCCCACTAGGCCAATTGGTTGACCGCTTTGTCATTGGATGCATGTTCTTAAAATCCCACTCGGCCAATTCTAGGTTCGCTCACATCAACTTTGGATCAAAGTCAATCATCATATCACACAAGCAAACAAGATCTATTACCTCTACCATCTTGGAAGTCCAATATGTCAGACCACTTCAACTTTTGCTACACTATCTAGCTATCAAATTTTAAGCATTCAATGCATTCAATTTCAGATCTAAAAATTACTTCCAAGTGACCTCAAATAGTAAACTAGGGTTGTTATCACTGAATAATTTTACACTGAAATTGTGACAAAAAATTATAACGAAAGCACAAAGATCAGAGAGAAATCATCCATACACAAGAGACAAATTTATGTTCAGTGAAATTTTCAAATTGAGAAATTCAGAGGACAAAAACCAATCCTCTCAATAAATTACAACTTCAGCAAAATTCTGGAAAACCCTTCCAACTTACAAATCTACTGTACGGCCCTGCTGACGTCACAGTCGTACCTTGCTGATGTCACGACTATACAACCTGACTACGGCTATTGTACGACCGACACATGTCGTACGACTTGCAATAAATGCATCGTACAAATTCACATGTGTGGTTGTTTCTGCTGCTCTCACACGTGTGGTCGTCTCCCTCACATGTGTGGCATGTCCTTCGTCACACATGTGGTTGTCCTTCCTCACATGTGTGGTTGTCCTTCCTTGGCTGAGAAATAGAAGAGAGAAAGACCAGAAACCCTAGACTGAATTTGTCCAAGTGAAGAATTTCCTTTGCTGAAATTGCCACCCCAATCTCCTTGGAAAGAGTGCTCACTCACTCATGCCAACTCCATAATGACAAAACAAGATGTGTGGTGCCTCCTCACATTGCCCTTTTATAGGAGTCTAATGAGTGAGTTTAGGAGCCCCTTCTAAACTCAACATTAAATTAGAATTGTTTATTCCTCCATATGGGTGTGAAGCCCCAACAACAACAGTTCCAAGCCCCAGCTCTACATAAAAGGGGTTTTCACAAAATAAAAATGCAATGTGAGTGCCAACAAAGACTCCCACATGCCTGACACTAAGGGCCAATGTGAGAATAACTCCTCAAAGCTACAAAAACATCAACACTAACAAGGTTTATTGTCAATATTACTAACTTTTCAGGAAGTCCTAAAACTTCCTCCTGCTTTTGGTCTCTGAACCAGCAATGCTTGGCCTTGTTCATAAGGTATGCCATTGGACTCCAATCTCACTGACTTCAGTCGCCCCCACCCCTGACTAAACACTACTAGGGTGATTACATTTTACATTTATGGGCAGTACATTCAAGTTACTTGGATCACCCCCAAGGGGGAAAAACCCCAAGATGGCCTTTTGTACAAGGCACTTCATGGAGCTAAGGGATGGCGTTATTGTTTGACTGCTTTGTCATTGGATGCATGCTCTTAAGATCCCACTAGACCAGTTCTGAGTTGGCTCACATCAACTTCGAGTCAAAGTCGATCATCATATCACAGAAGCAGATAAGATCTACCAACTCTGCCATATTCAGAGACCAAGAAGGAGGAGCACTTCAACTTTTGCTACCCCATATTACAAGGCCTATGGTCGATATTACCACCTTTCCAAGAAATCCCAAAACTCACTCCACCTTCTTCCATTCTCTAAACCAACAATGCTTGACCTTGTTCAAAAGGGTGGCCCTCGAACTCCAACCTCACTTACTTCAATCACCCCCCCCACCCCCCGACTAGACACTACCAGGGTGATTGCATCTTTCTTTTCCATACTCTCATACTAAGTTGCAAGAAACGCCTAGCTAGGTGGTGTCCCAGTCCCGGAAACGGCCTGAAACACCAAAACTAGTACGAAACATCGACGGTCGTACCGTACGGCGTTTCCCGATTTGGAAACGCTATGCGGTACGGCCGTCAATGTTTCGACCTATACGGTAGCCGTTTCGACGGAATTTTTTTAGTTTGCAGGCCCGTCCAAGCAGCCAAGAGGTAAGTGGGTCCCTTAAGTGGCAAAAAATCCCCTCATTAACCACTAATAAACATTTTAAATCTGTCCAACTATCATCACCATTTCACCCACCCTAGTAATTAATGGTAATTGTCCTGTATCTTTCATTTTCATCCTTTTAGTTAATTTTTTTTAAATTACCATTAATTGTTTAAGGATGTTTGAGAGTGGTTCCAACCTCATCGGACTTCATATGGAGAAAGTAGAATTTTAGGTTCCATCCAAAATTCAGCAGACTTAATGATTTTTAGGATTTCAAGATTGGCGGGATTACAACGTTTCCACTGGAGTCTATCATGTATGAGGGCATGGAACTGGAATTTAATTAAGAGCACCAATCCCTCTATGTACCTCAATGTCCCCCGGTTAACATTTTTGGGGTTGATCGGTCTTGTTCTGATAACATTGATCTCTACAATACAATGATGTATAAGCGTCATACTAGGGTTTATCCAACCCCCGTGATGAAATGCTCTCGAGGAATGATTCTCCTAGGGTTTAATGCCTCTCCTCTAGGATGGTGCACTCTCTAACAAGATGTTAGTCCAATGCTCCTATTCCATGTTTGTATCCAAGTGTCCTCATGCAAGGCATTACTCCTATGTTGCATGGGGACCTGTCCCCCCCAAAACAACACGTGTACCCGCCATTCCGGGGACTTGGGGACCCTTAGGTAACTTACCCAAATTGTTGGGGACTCCATTGGGGACTTGGGGGCTTGTTGGTCGTCCCCAAGACATTCCAGACAGATTTCAGGGACATTCTAGACAGATATAGAGCATGTTCTGGGCAGATTTCAAGGATTTTTTGGGCAGAGTTTGGGGATATTCCAGGCATATATCTTCAGTCTTGACAATCATGGAAATTGATGATTGGACAATAAGATCATTTTACCCATCCATTATTTTTGTATTGCATTGAATCTAAATCTGTTGTAAAAGTTGTAGCTCAAAACATGGGTTTTGTATGATAGGTTTCGATTTGGGTTTTTGGTGATTTGAATATTGTATTTTCAGCAACAAGGTTACAACAAGCAAAGCTTCCATGTCAAAAAACAAGAAATGCAACATTTCAAAGGGTTGATCCTTGTGGTTATTGCTCTTGTTCTTCTCATTTTTCTGGTCATCTTAGCTTTTATGTATTGTACATGGGTTTCCAGGAGTCATTCAATTATAGTGTTTCCACCATCACAATCTCAAGCGTTGTGAAATCAATAAGATAGTAGTGACTTTGATTGGGTACTAAATTTTTTAATAAACTCCTATTCAATCACCTTCTTAATATGAAATATGAATCTAATCTCTTTATAGAACCAAAGTGTTTTATAGTGGTTTTCAACACAGCCATAAAAGTCTGCAAAACCTATTGAGATGAGAATGCCTTTTATGTTTTAACATAATAGTCATTAACAAGAAATATGAGGAGGAAAAATTGTTATAGAGACAGTTCTCACTTAAGTTTCCTAAAGCTAAACTGCATTTTACTCTTGTCTAGCAGCCAATAATGAAATGTCACTCGACCCTTTTTTAAATTGCTCGAGCTTTTTCAAAATTGGTAAGTGTAAGGGCTATGCATAATACTGTATAGTATAGCTTGTTATGCTTACAAGCTTAAAGCAACTACAAATGTTTATGGTGAATATATATATATATATATATATACAAATGTTTCAAATGTTTATGGTAAATTTTAATATATATATATATATTGTCGTCCCCAACCCGCCGTCCCCTGAAAAATTTGGGGGTGCGCTCTAGTCGTCATGAGGATGCGTCCCCGTCATTCCCACGTCTCGAAAACCAATGCAACATAGCATTACTCCTATAACTATGTGCCACATGTCCTTTCATTTTAATATAGACATGGTTTTCCTTTTAAAATGTCATTTATGTGTATCATTCTTTTTTTCTTGCAAGATAATGCATTATTTAAAAAAAAAAATATATATATATATATATATATATACGGCATTTCCATTTTTGGAGGGTCACGATGTTTCCCCATTTCGTGCAACTTACCTCCCATAGGATAGGAGCACCAAGAGGCAAGTAGCCAACAACACCACATATCATCCACCAAATTTGTGATACCTCGAGAAGCAATCCATGCTCTGTAAGCGAGACCCTTACGGAGATGTCATCTCAGAGCCCAAGACAATTTACATAGCACCAACAAACAATCAATTGCCTCCAAATCTCAGTAGTGGAATGCGTCATCTAGACAACAAGACACACCAAAAACAAGCTCTTCCAAGTCTTCCAACCAATGATCTATGAGGAGTTTCTTTTATATTGCCTCGAATGTTATGAGAGATAAAAATAATGAAATTCTTGACTCGAGGGAGGGAAGTTGCCCCTCCTCATCCTCAAGCAACAACATCAAAGGGCAATGAGGTTCCCTTCGAAGTACTCCCATGCAAGGCATTCTTCCTAGAGTTTTGGCTTTCAACAATGCCAAAACGTTTGTCACTACATTTCTGCTTTGTATTATGCTCTTTGATTTTAGACTCTAGATATTATTTCTTATAGGTTAGATCTTCTTTTATCTTGCTTTTATAGGAGCAACCTTTGTGCTCCCTCACTATAACGACCTTGTTGTACCTAGTAGTGCCACTGAACTATTTGTGGTCATTTGTTAGACATTAATAAAATTTTCTTACTTATCTTATCTATAGTAGATTACTATGATAGGTTTGTAGCTCAGTGTTCTTCTAACTCTTTACATTCGCGAGGCAAACTCATGACTTAAATGAATTCAACCTAAGGCAAATAAGATATGGAATCATGTCAAGCTACTCGCACTTTTGATGGTGTGGTAATGAAGACACGACATTGACCTATGTAGTAAGTTATCAATAGAGAGGTTTGGGAGCTAGCTATATAACTTTCCATAATGATACAAGACTATTCACTATGTAGAGAATGCATTAGCTTAATGATCATAGTCCTTTTAATTAACTAAGGTGTTATGCATTGTGTGCTAAATCACATTATTGTATGTTTTTCCATTTTTTATGTGTTCCAACTTCCAAGTATCAAGAATTGATCCTCCAATTAAGAAAACATTCAACATGAGAGTTCATATCTTCTTAAGAATAAACCAAGGTCAATGGTCAATGGCTCAAAGAAGCATGCTTGGTGTTGTTACAAAGATTATTTTCAGATTTTTTACCCAATTGGAAACAAAAGGGGTTAGATTATGGTAGTTAGTATACTTGGTCTAACTATCGACTGGCCAAGATAAGGTGCAAGCATGGTTGGACTAGTTCTATGTGTCATAGGAGGATTTAAATTCTCTAGCCATCTTCATCTTATTGATGTGCTTTTAGATTTGATCCATTCGGATCATTTGCCACCTTAGATTGTGATCTCTTTGGGCCAATCTGTTGATTCTCCCCTTTTTTACCTGTTCAAACTTAATGTCTCTTGTTTGGAGTTGGAGGACTTCCAAGCCCTTGTTCAAAGAGTGTGGAACCTTTCCCTCGACCTGTTGGGGACCAAGGTTGGATTATTTGGTGGGAGGTTGTTGTGTGTCACATTATTAAGTTCATCAAAGGTTGGGGCAAGATGCTAGCTCGAAAGCAGAGCAAGGATCTGTGATTGGCTCGTCACATCTTGAGGAGGTTCACACCTTCTTTGAAGAGGATCTCCACAATGTGACTCTTCAGAAGGAGGCGATAACGTTGGAGATGGAAATTCAACGAGCTAAGGACTACATAGTCAGGGATGCTCAGGTCCAGTCCCATCTTCAGTGGATTCAGTGTTAGTTTTATCTCGGTTTGGTGTCTCAGCTGTGCCTATGTATCCTAGGCCAACTGAGGGACACATTAATAGCCCAGATCAGCCTTAATTTAGACTTAGGCTTGCAGCAAAAAAATTCCTCCTTGAGTGGAATGTGGGGCCCAGGGAGAGAGAGCGCACCTCATGAAGGTGGCTGAGTGGATTGTGGGGCCTAGACCAAGGGGGCGCACCACTTGGTGGAGAGTGGGGTCCAGTCCAAGAGGCGCACCCAAATCTCAGCCATTCAAGCCCAAGGTTGGGAACACATCTCAAGGAGAATGGGGGACTGCTGGGGAGATAAAAGGAGGTTGAGGGTGAGAGGAAAAGACACATTTCTCATTTGTGAAGTTGAGCAAGTGAGAGAGAGAGGGGTGCTTGGCTCGGAAAGAAGAGGAGGGTCAGCAGCAGAGAAGGGTGAGTTTTGGGCCAGCTTTGGGCAACTAGCAGAGGCCAAAGTCAGGCCATACTGTGCAGCAGAGGGAGGCCGAACTCAGGCCAGCTACAGCAGCTTCTAGCAGGCCATTTTCTGGGCGTCTTAGGCAGAGGAAAAGAGGTCAAATCAAGGCCAAATTCAACCAGCAGCAGCAAGCAATTTCTGGATAGACTGTACAGACCGTACAGTTGGTCCGTACAATCCAGAATCTAGCTGGGTCGTACAGCCATCAGCTAGGCGAATTTGCTGAGGGAAGGAAGTGTAATCTGCTGGGAAATTTCAGTAAGAAATTTCATCTTGTATGATGCTGTAATCTTCTTTCAAGAGATGAAATAAAGCCCCCTCTTTGTTGGTTTTCCCCACACAGGGGTTACAGGGTACTTATGGTGTCTATGTGTTTTTTGTGCTTGGTTCTATATGCTTTCGTTGTTATATTTTTGTTTTATATTTGAGTTGTAAGTTTCTGCATAATTCAAAAGCATTCATAATTTCTGGTTAAGTTAATTTATTGGCAGAAATCTCAGTGATTGAGATAAAGGTGTAAATTCAACATGGTATCAGAGCTCAGCCTCTAAGTACAGAACAACCACATGACTTGTTGTGCAGACCAGCAAGGGTAAATCAGCAAGTAGGACAGAAGTCTAGATTATGTGGGTGAAAATAGGATAGCATACTCAAATGGCCAGTGCAGGCTTATGGGTTGAGGACAGGCTGGAGGAGAATGGGCTACTGGAAATTGCAGAAGGAAAAGTGGCAGCCCCAGCTGATCCCGTACAGCTAGCTGCCCATGCCAAGAAGGATGTCAAGGCCAGAAGGATACTTGTGGATGGTGTCAAGGACCACATCATTCCACATTTGTCTGGCAAGAAGACAACAAGGAAAATCTGAGAGGCCCTGGTAAATCTATACCAGTCTCCATAACAGAAAGATGTTGCTCAGAGAGAAGCTAAGAAGCACAAAGATGGCAAAGGGAGAGTCGGTGGTCACTTACCTCACAAAGTTTACTCAGTTTCAAGATGAACTTGTAGCAGTGGGAGAGACTGTGGACGAGACCGAGGTGCTGAGGACAGCCTTGAATGGCTTCACCAAGCAATGGGACGTGTTTGTCCGAGGGGTGGTTGCACGAGAGAAATTCCCTGATTGGGAGAGGTTGTGGGACAACTTCACCTAGGAGGAGCTACGAGTGGATGCATCTTAGGCTAGTCAGCCGAAGAGTGAGGAGGAAAATGTGGCTCTTCATGCAAAGAAGAGCAGTGGAGCTGGAGGCTCTAGGAACATGGGCGAAGTGAGATGCCTTGCATGTCACAAAAATGGCCACTATGCCAACAAGTGTCCTAACAAGAAGAAGAAGGAGTCAGAGGTAGCAGCTACAGCATCTACTGAGATGGATTTGTAGAGAAATTTGAGGACGAATTTTCTCTAGTTGCCCCTCTTTCTAGCAGTTGCATATTGGTTGTGTTTGAGGACAACGGGGCATGGTTCGTGGACAGTGGGTCATCTCGCCATATGACAGGAATGAGGTCGGTGTTCCTTAGTGTTTCGAAGACGGGATCAGGCTACCATGTGAAGAATGGGGCGTGCACCAGGCATGCATTAAAGGGGGTTGGATGCGTCAGATTCCAGCTCGAGTCAGGAGTTTCTCTGAAGGTGGATAAGGTGATGTATGTGTCAGAGATGAAGGTTAACCTACTCTTTATATCAACTCTAGAGGACATGGGGTATTATGTAATGTTCATTGACGGACATGTGCTGATACGGGCAGAGGGAGCGGCCTTGGATGCAGCAATGAGGCTTGGCATCAAGCAAGGTATGATGTACAAGGTGTTGGGACAACCTGTAGGTGGGTCCAGGGGGATCCTAGATCAGAGATCAATGTCGAAGAAAGTCAGCTAGTATGACTTAACATTGATGGTTGAGCGGAACAACACATCAAATCAAAGTGCAGCAAAAGTAGCAAGAGGATCTTTCGGTTCAGAGGGAGCAGCTACAGCAGCAGCAGTGGATTTGATTGGATTGGAGATTGATCCTGGTGGAGACACCTCCCTCACAAAGAGGGAGTGTTAGTTTTAGCTCGGCTTAGTGGCTCAGTTGTGCCTATGTGTCCTAGGCCAGCTGAGGGACACCTTAATAGCCCAAATCAGCCTTTTATCTCAGCCTTAAGTTAGACTTTGGCTTGCAGCATAAAAATTCCTCCTTGAGTTGAATGTGGGGCCCAGGGAGAGAGGACGCACCTCATGAAGGTGGTTGAGTGGATTGTGGAGCCCAAACCAAGGGGGGCGCACCACTTACTGGAGAGTGGGGTCCAGCCCAAGAGGGGCACCCAAATCTCAGCCATTCAAGCCCAACGCTGGGCACACATCTCAAGGAGAATGGGGGGCTGCTAGGGAGATAAAAGGAGGCTGAGGGTGAGAGGAAGACACATTTCTCATTTGTGAGGTTGAGAAAGTGAGAGAGAGAAGGGTGCTTGGATGGGAGAGAAGAGGAGGATCAGCAGCAGAGAAGGGCGTGTTCTGTGCCAGCTTTGGGCAGCCAGCAGAGGCCAAAGTCAGGCCATACTATGTAGCAGAGGGAGGCCAAACTTAGGCCAGCTACAGCAGCTTCTAGCAGGCTATTTTCCGGGTGTCTTAGGCAAAGGAAAAGAGGTCGAATCAAGGCCAAATTCAACCAGCAGCAGCAGGCATTTTCTGGACAGACCGTATAGGTCGTACTTGGGCCGTACGCAGGCTGTACAGGCTGGTTCATACAGTCCAGAATCTAGTTGGGCCGTACAACCATTAGCTGGGCGAATTTGTTGAGGGAAGGAAGTGTAATCTGCTGGGAAATTTCGGCAAGAAATTTCATCTTGTATGTTGCTGTAATCTTCTTTCAAGAGCTGAAATAAAGCCCCCTCTTTGCTGGTTTTCCCCACACTGGGGTTCCAGGGTACTTCTGGTGTCTGTGTTTTTTTTCTTGGTTCTATATGCTTCTGCTGTTAAATTTCTGTTTTATATTTCAGCTGTAGGTTGCATAAATACAGATTTTATATCACCATTCATAATTTCTGGTTAAGTTAATTTATTGGCAGAAATCTCAGTGACTGAGATATAGGTGTAAATTCAACATTCAAGAGGGGGACGAGGGTTCCAAGTTTTATTTTAAGTTATCAGCAGAAGGTCACAAAAGAGAGGGTACTTGGATTGCACCATGCTAATGATTCTCTTGCAAAAGATCCTGCTAAGGTCAAAGGTATGTTTAGCTGCCATTTTCAGAATATTTTTTCTCCTTGTGCTTTGACAGATGGGGTGGTAGCTACTGGAGATGCCTATTGCCCTATGGTTCCCCGTAAGGTTTCTTGTGGTAATGTGGACAGGTTGGACATAGATTTTTCAAAGGAAAAGCTTTTTGTTGAATTGTCTTCTATGCAAAACAGTAAATATCTAGGCATGGATGGGCTTCCTTGTGAGTTCTACAAAGTCATGTGGGATTTCTATTGGTGATGACTGTTGCTCTTTGGCCTTTGCAGTTTTTGCAACTGGTCAACTGTCTAAATTTCTCAACCAGGGGATGATCAAGCTTATTCCGATGAATGTAGCCAAGGATTCCATTGGTGGTTGGTGGCCTATCACCTTGCTCACTGTTTCCTATAAAATTATGGCCAAGGCTTTGGCATTACAGATCTGCTCGATGGCCAAGTATGTGGTTCATCAAGAGCAGACAATATTTGTTCAGGGGAGGTTCATTCTTAACACTGTAGTTTCTGCATGGGAGGCTATGGAGTGGGCTAGGGAGATTGGGCAACAATCTTTGACCTTGAAAAATGATTTTGACAAAGCATATGATTGGGTGGATTGGTATTTTATTTCCGGAATGTTGATTTGTTTGGAATTTGACACCTGATTTGTTGCCATGGTGAACACTCTGTTCACTAATGCCTCAGCATTTGTTTCAGTCAACAAGACCTTGTCACCTCGGATCTATCTGCATCAAACTATTCACCACAGATGTCCTTTGGCCCTTTATTTATATGTCTTGACAGTTTATGCTTTAGGTTACTTGTTGAAGGTCGCATGTGTTTCTAGTCAACTTCATGGTATTATTCTTCCAGAAGGTTTAAAAATGATTAACAACCACTTTGCAAATCATTCTCTTCCCTCGGTCAACGCAGAAAAGGCGTCTATTGATGGGGCCCTTGATTGTCATGACACTTTTTTCTCTACCTCGGGTGCCTTAGTCAAAATTGACTTTTGGTTAGCAGGTTTGAATGCACCCCCAGATTGGATCCCTGTTGCTTGGTCTTATATTCGGGCTGGGGAGATTGCATGATATTTGGGGATTCCCAATGGAGTTGGTTTGTCACCAGTCGCCATGTGGGATTGGTGTTTGCAGTGATTGTAGAGCAAGCTTCATATCTCACATTATAAGGACCTTCCATTTGCAAGCAAGCTCGTTAATGTTGATCGCATTCTTCAAGCTTCTCATGTATATTTTGTCTTGTTAGTTTCCCAATAAGGCTCAATCTCAATAGCTTGAGCAGATTTTGAGAACCTATCTTTAGTCCAAGTATGGTGGAGATCGGGGCTTCCCCTTGGTTCCATGGGATGTTTGCACCATGCCCAAGGACGACGGGGGGCTTGGTTGGATTGATGTTGCCACTCAGGGGAGTATTTTGGCAGCCAAGTGGGTGTTGCAGTGTCTTAAGGGTTCAGCTCCTTGGCAGATCTTGTTTCAGCATTGGGTGCTTTCAGCGCAGCATTCAAGTAGAGTTTGGGGGGCATTCGTAGTTTATGATATCATCTCATCTCCTAATATCTTTCAGGTGCCATGTGTTGATATTATGGTAGCTGCGGGAAGTATTTACCTCCATGTGTAAACCTGACAAGGATAGAATACTCCGGGAAGCAAGAAGAAACCCTAATGAGTTGGCTAATAACCCTAGAAGACTTGTCGGCTCAAGAAGATAATTTATCTTAAGTTATTAGCCTCCAAGAGAATAAGTCTGCCAGAAATAATAATATATAATGAACAGTCAGATACCCAAAATGAGTAGTCGACCCAAGCAGTTAGCCAGAATTAGTATAAATACAGGAGGCCAGTTCTCATTCTGGCAGGCAGTCTCAGAATTGTAGTGCCCAGTCTTGTGCGCACTGCAGTGCCCAGTCTTGTGTGCAGGTTTGAGGAGAGCTGCCATTGCAGCTACTGCAGCTAACAGATCACGTTTGGCTTGGACTATCTCTTGGCTAGGGTTTGGACTATATGATCAGCTCTTGTTGGTGCGCTATCCTTGGGGAAAGGTGCGCTACCCTTTGTTTGGCTATCTAGCCTAGGGTTTGCTTCTAGAATGATTCTCTGTCAAGGTTAAGGTGCTCGGAGGGTGGCTTCAGCCTATGGTTGGGTGAAAAGGGTATTGTCAATGGTAAAACGAGCACACAATCTTTCATATTCTAACAGGTTATGGGCCCACACCTCCTTCATTCAGTCTAAACGCTGGAAGGAAACATAGCCGCTAGGATATTGAGCTCACTGAGGAACTGCCGCTAGGGTTACTAGCAGAAGCAGCTTCCAAGACATTGTCGCTAGGGTTACTAGCAGAAGCAGCTTCCAAGACACTGTCGCTAGGGTTACTAGCAGGAGCAATTGCAGAAACCCTAATCCTCTTGTTGAGGTACCTTAAGTGAATGGATTGACCTAATCTCTGGATAGATAAGTGCGCTCTAGCCTAGCGCATCTCCTGATACTCTCAGCAAGCCAAGACGTGAATTTTGAGTTTATGGTCAAATCTAGGGTTTGACCAAATCAAAGAAGCCATGACTTATTCTATGAAGTCAGAGAACAAGTTAGATGAAGCCTCTAACTTCAGAGCGTGGAAGACAAGGATTGACCTCATCCTTGCCAAGAATAAAGTGTTGGATATCGTGCAAGGAAAGATCGTGAAGCCAGAGTTTGAAGAAGGAAAAGAGAAGGAACTGCAGAACGTTGCAGCTATGGAGAAGTTCAAAGACAGTGATATCAATACTATGAGTATCATAGTGGAATCTATAAAAGACCACTTGATACCCTACATCTCCCATCTTGAATCATCGAAGAAGATGTACGATGCCCTAACAAATCTCTTCTCAGTCAAAAACATTGGACAAGTAATGAGTCTGAAGAATGAGCTCCGTGACATGAAGATGAATGATGACGACAGCATAACATCATACTTTGTGAGAATCTCTCAGTTAAGAGATCAACTACAAGCTATTGAAGAGATCATCTTAGAGAAGGAGTTGGTAAACATAGTACTCAATGGTCTTCCCAAGACGTGGGATGCATTTGCCGCAAGCATGAACACAAGAAAGGAGTGTCCGACATTTGAAGAACTTTGGACTTGCTGTGCTCAAGAAGAATCAAGGATCAATGCAAAAGAGAAACCCCAAAAGAAGTACGATGATCAAGCCTTCACAGCAAGATTCAAGAACTTCGGGAACAAAAGGAAGTTTGGTTTAAGGAAGAAGCCAAATCAAGAGAAAGACATTTCAGAAGTACAATGCTTCAACTGTCGAAAGTATGGTCACTACAAGAATCATTGTCCCGAGCTAAAGAAAAGGAAGGAGAAACACAAAGCATCAATTGCCGAAGAAAAGGAACCTACAAAGAATACTAAGCAGGATGGAATAGACTTCTTCTTCTAAAGGTAGCAAAACTCTTCTTATTTCTTGTACATATCTTGTTTGCATCGTCTCTGTACATATCTTGTATATCTATCTCTTGGAAGATAATGTGTTCCAAAGAAGAACTATACCTATGGAAGAACAACAAGATAAGAATGGATATCATTAGATAATACACATGAAAGGATGAAATACAAATCATGTGGAAGCTATTGCAAGATAAGCCGAATCAATCATGAAAAGACTTAGAAAAAGCAAAGACAGAAAGAAGTCAGCAATCGAGAGGAAATTGGAAAAAGACTTGTGACGTTTTGTAGAAGACAACAAGACGGAAGCGTGGACTCTGTTAGACAAGAGAGCCAATTATATATTGCAGAAGACAATAAGGATGCAGATGGAAGCGTGGACTCTGTTAGATGGAGGGATGCACTCATACATGAAGCAAGGATTAGGAGGGAGATAATCCTATGATCCATTGAAGATGATGAAGTATATATCCATGATAGCAACCATGAAAGACAGTACGTATTCTTCAAAGAGAAGCCTTGAAGTATCCCTAGTTGTCCATCCACATCCGTGATCCTATGATGGAATCTTTAGGGCATGGAATCTATAAGAAACTCCATGGACCCGAGAACTAAAGAAACACATGAAGATTCCACGAAAGAAAGGGAAGCCAGAACAACCAGTCATTGTATCAAGAATCACAAGATTGTCAGCCTAATATAAACTCAATAAAAGCAATCAAGCAGAGGAACTGAAAGTCGTGATGAAGAACAGTGTATGGAAGACTTATGAATGAAAGCATTGCGAGATCCAAAACTAGAGGTTCTCCCAGATGGAGGGAGAAGACTATGATGATTACTTGTTCCAGTAAACCAGACTTATCTCTACATAAGTCATTATATCATCCGCAACATCCATGAGTTGGAGTTCTACATCAGATGAATGCAAAGAATGTTCTCTAGAGAAATTGAATAAAGAGCGTATGAAGAGCAATCTCAAGACTTTGAGGCATACCAGAAAGAGACCCTTGTATGCAGATAGAAAAAGATAGCTTGGTGGAGAACCTCCAGTGCACTGCAGAAGTGTGGTGAATATTTCCTATAACATCAAGATGATTACTCAGTAGATCAGATCTCATGATGACAGAAGAAGTGCCACATGGATATGTTCCAGTTTTCCAACAATGATATACTCTATTGTTCAAAGCTACATGAAGCCTTCACAGAAAATCAGTGTTCCAGACTAAAGTATATTTAAAATCAAGCATTACATTATCCGTGATGAAGTCCAGAAAGGAGAAATCGGTTCTCCAATACATATCTCCACAGATGAGCAGATAAGTAGACATTTTGGTAAAGCTTCTATCCAAGATGAAAGAGTTTGCGTACTCAAGCTGGATCTCGTGGAGACGACTTCCTTATTGAAAAAGGAAAAGATGACTCCCAGGTTGGGAGGGAGCACTGAAAATATTATTGAGGACATTTATTTTCAAGATTGAAAAATAGTCCATCTTGGACAGATGCTTTCCTGTTCGGAAAGTGGATTGAGATTTCTAACGGACAACAATTTCCCATTGTGGTTAACATGGGAAATGGTCCAGATTGTTGATGTATCATAGACAACAACTTCCCATTGTGGTTAACATGGGGAGTGGTCTAAGGCAGTCTCTCTTCTTGAGGGTTACTCAAGAAGACTAGCCCGCCTCGTCGAACAGGGATTTCTCATTGTGGTTAACATGAGGAATGGTCTATTTTGGAGGTTGATACAGGACAGTCTTTTCCTCTTGTGGTTAACAGAGGAAATGGTCCGGACAGTCATTCCTTAGGGTTTATACATTCTCTCCAGGGTGCACTTTGATTAGTGTAGGAGGAATGGCCCAGGGTGGGGAATGGTTCAGGCTCAGCAATCAGGGACAGGCATTCCTTAGGGTTTATACATTCTCTCCAAGGTGCACTTTGATTAGTGTAGGAAGAATGGCCCAGGGTGGGGAATGGTCCAGGTTCAGAAGACAGGACAGTTGTTCTTCCTTGCTTGAGAAGAATAGTCCAGATATCTCATCGTTCTACTCTGAGGGCAAATATTCTTTCAGATCTCACAGATGTGTGTGAAATATTGGCCCAGATGATTCAGTTTATATCATAACATTGTTTCTGTGCAGGTTGGTATCAGATGATTGTTATGAAGACTGTATGACAGTAGATGTATACTATCATGGTGGATGTGTTCCACTGTTCGTGACTATACGTTGTTGATCAAGTACTTGTGTGTTACTTGGTGTGGTAGTGTACCACTGGATTGTAGTTATGTACTACTATGGATAGACACAGTTGTGTTCTATTTTTTGTTCTGATTGTCTTGAAGACTATCAACAGTTTATTGGAAATAATTATCAACCAGATGAATGATGAACAGAGATTTTCCAGACAGAAAATGGTTCAAAAACATTTACTCTTCTAGATTAGAAGAATGGCTCTTGTATCACTCTGTGGAGTGAGCATCATGTCTGATTACTCAGATAGAGTATGGTTTCGAGAGATGATGCAGTTGAAGATGATGATGGTGCTCATGATCTAGTCTAGACTCTATATAACTATGTTGATGCTATCGGGTGAATGGTATGTTTTGTGCTCAAGACCATTACCTATAATACCTCCCTAGCTAGGAGGGAGTGTTGTTATTATGGTAGCTGCAGGAGGTATTTACCTCCATGTGTAAACCTGACAAGGATAGAATACTCCGAGAAGCAAGAAGAAACCCTAATGAGTTGGCTAATAACCCTAAAAGACTTGTCAGCTCAAGAAGATAATTAATATTAGGTTATTAGCCTCCAAGAGAAGAAGTTGGCCAGAAATAATAATATATATTGAACAGACAGATACCCAGAATGAGAAGTCGGCCCAGGCAGTTAGCCAAAATTAGTATAAATACAGGAGGCCAATTCTCATTCTGGCAGGCAATCTTAGAATTGCAGTGCCCAGTCTTGTGCGCACTGCAGTGCCCAGTCTTGTGCACAGGTTTGAGGAGAGTTGCCATTGCAGCTGCTACAACTAGCAGATCATGTTTGGCTTGGACTATCTCTTGGCTAGGGTTTGGACTATATGATCAGCGCTTGTTGGTGCGCTATCCTTGGGGAAAGGTTCGCTACCCTTTGTTTGGCTATCTAGCCTAGGGTTTGCTTCTGGAATGATTCTCTGTCAAGGTTAAGGTGCTCAAAGGGTGGCTTCGGCCTATGGTTGGGTGACAAGGGTATTGTCAATGGTAAAACGAGCACACAATCTTTCATATTCTAACACCAAGCTCCATCATCTTTCAAAGCATTTGGGTTGCCTGCAAGGTGGTTGTTGGCTTGGATCATTGGCCATGGGAGGGCAACATGGCCAGTTGGGATTTAGCTTGTCGTCCCATATGGAGTTGGAGGGTTTAAGATTCATGTGTGGTGGAGCTGCCCCATTTCATGTCTTGTAGATTAAGTAAGAAGGGCATCTTTCTCCAAGGTGACTTGTGGGATTCAACATCTCACTCTTGGAAGGAGTGGCATTCTCTTGCTCAAGAGTTTGGACTCCTTGCTTTTGATTGTCTTTCACTTATGGAGTTACAAGGTCTCACCCCAAAGGCTGAATTATATAAATTGAACATTGGAATGCCTGGGCCATTTTGGAGAGATTGGAGTTGGTGCTTTGGTCAACTGCTTCAACATTATGACTCTCGTCATCTGTATTTCGTTCTCCATTAGAGACATTTGTTATCCTCGATCTTGAATGCTAACTGGACATACAAGGACTCGAAGGATAGATGGATTCATCGGTTGCATAGCATTTGGTCATATCGACTTTCTTATAAGCTAAGAGTTTTTGCATGGTTGGTGATTTATCAGGGGGTTTCATCCAAGGCCACGCTGTCCAAGAGCAGGCTTTCCGATGGCCTCTATCTTGTGTGTCAATGATCCAAGACTATGAAGAACATCTTTGGGAATGCCAATTTACCAAGCAATGTTGGATATTTCTTGAGGATCAACATTTAAGTTTGCTTCAAGACAATGTTCGTTGGTAGTTTTCTTTATTTGGTGATTGGTGATCTCAGTTGCACCTCACTTTTGCAAGGCTTTGGCATAGTTTGAAGATCTCAACTTTATTTATTCAGTGGAAAATTAGGTGTAAGGTTGTCTTTGCACATGAGGCTTGCTCTCTGTCTTCCCTTTGTTCTATGTGACGAGATGAGGTTCACCATCAACTTCCAGTCAAAGAAGCTCTTTCGGTAAAAGATGCATGCTATTTGAACCCAACTAGGTATTCTAACTTTATTTTAGCTCTTGTTGCTCTGAGGAAGAGGATAATATACCCTTCCATTCTTTTTTGTATAGTTTTTCGTAAATATAAGGTGTATTTTGCAACAACAAAAAAAATAAAGCAAAAGAAGAATTTTTTGAAATTGGGCAAATGTGAGAAGTTGACAATGTATTCTTGCGACTCATTTTAAATCTTGGGTAACTAGAATTGGTTGCATATAAGCTGGCATTTACCACATAGCATATATCATGTCTTTGGTAAAAAAGTATGTACATGACTCTAATCGCATGTTTGATTAGCCTTTGATTCAAAGTGTAACTATCAGTAAATTTCCAAATCAAGCCAAGCCATTCATATCTTGGATCCAGAAACCAGTGTTATGGGACTAAACCATCATGGAAGTTAAAGACCAAGGGACACATCTTGGTATTGAAGAGGCAACATAGGAACTGGAAGATGTAATGAAGTGATACCATCCATTGTTGTATTTATGATAGTACTCCACTTCGTGGAAGATGTAAGAACCCACTTACTATCACAAGTACCGATGTCCAAGTTGTTAGAAATAAAGAGATGTGCTCGTTTTTCCATAGACAATATAGTAATATTGTCACCCAACCATAGGCACAAAGGCCACCCCCGAGCACCTTAACCTTGACAGAAAGAATAATTCCAAAAGCAAACCAATATCCAACCAAGGTAGCACACCTTTCTCCAAGGCTAGCGCACCAAGCAAGAATAACCAAAGACCAAGCAGAAAGTCCAAACCATAACCAAGAGAAAGTCCAACCAAAAGCCAAAACCCCAGTTGCAGCAACTGCAGCTGCACTCCCTCTCCAAATTTGCGCACCACTAGTCTTATGCAGTTGTGAGTGAGTGAGTGTCAAATGAGCTCTAGCGCCCTCTATCTATACTGCTCTATCTCACTTGACTATGCCGACTTCTCTTTCCGGAGGCTAATAACTCAATATTAAATATTCTCTTGAGCCGACTTGTCTTCTAGGATTATTACCCAACGTTTTAGGGTTTCTCTTGCTTCCTGGAATATTCTAGTCTTGTCAAAGGTTACACGTGGAGCTTAATACCTCCCGCATCTACCATAATATCAACACTCCCTCCTAGCTAGGAAGGTATTAAAGGCAATGGTCTTGAGCACAAACAAACCTTTCAATCGATAGCATCATCATAGCCACACAGGCTATCTCATGATCATGTAGATCAACTCACGAGCAACATCATCACTATCAGTATCATCTGATAGCATCAACTGCATCATCTCTCGAATCCATACTCCATCTGAGTAATCGGGCATGATGTTGAATAAGTCACTCACTCCAGAGAGTGATACAAGAACCACCATTCTTCTAATCCGGACATATGTCCTAAAAGAACACTTGTTCCAACAGATGTTGGAAGTCACGCCATGGGTTACAAGAACTATTCTTCTAATCCGAACATACATCCTAGAAGAATGATTGTCCTTGACCATTTTCTCTCCGAAAATGTTTGACCTGTACCAATCTTTCCACTCTGGTCACTACTGTGAACTCGGGGAGACGGACCATTCTTCTAATCCGGACATACGTCCTAGAAGAATAGGTGTCCATGGTACATCAGCGATCTGTCAACCTGGACCATTCTCCACAGGGAGAATGTCTGTCCACCAGCAATCTTTCAACCTGGACCATCCTCCACAGGAAGGATGTTTGTCCACCAACAATCGGTCCTACCTGGACCATTCTCCGCCTGGAGAATGTTTGTCCATCAACACACTAACTATCCATCTAGCTGGCAATCATCTCCGACACTAGTGGTAGTCTCCATGGCAATCAGAACAATGCCATCCAATAGAACACAATTGTGTCTATCCATAGTAGTACACAACTACTACCCGGTGGTACACAACCACTCCTAGTAGCACACGACTACTAATCAATGACACATAGTCACTATCAGTGGATCACATCCACCACAGTAGCATACAATTATTGTCCAGAGCCATACAGTCTCCGCAACAATCATATCATCTGATATCAACTTGCATAAACAATACCATGATACAAAATGAGTCATCTGGTCCATTCTTCCACTCACATATGTGAGATCTGAAAGAGCATCTGCCCTCAGAAAGTAAAACATCAGCCATGGGCTATCTGGACTATTCTTCCCAAGCATAGAAGAATAACTATCCCTGATTTCCGAGCTTGGACAATTCACCTAACTGGGCCATTCCTCTGGCACTAATCATAGTGCAACCTAGAGAGAATGAGTCTGCCCTAGGGAATGCATGTCCCTGATTGTTGAACCTGGACCATTCACCTAACTGGGCCATTCCTCCTGCACTAATCACAGTGCAACCTAGAGAGAATGAGTATGCCCTAGGGAAGGACTGTCTTGCACCAACCTCCAAAACAAACCATTCTTCGAAACTGCTCACAACTGTGAACTTCGATAGAATGACTGCCCGGCAAGGCGGACCAATCTACTTGACCACTACTCAGAGTGATTGCCAAGAAGAATGATTGTCCTAAACCATTCCCCCACACTAGTCACAAGGGGAATCGTTGTCTACGGTACATCAGCAATCTATTGAACCATTTTCATTACGAAAATGACTGTCCGAACTGGAAAATGATTGTCCATCAGAAATCTCGAACCACTTTCCGGACTGGAAAGGAACTGCCCAACCTAGACCATTTTCCGAACTGGAAAATGACTATCCATAAATCAATAACATATCAGTGCTCCCTCCCAACCTGGGAATAATCACTTCCTTTTTCAATAAGGAAGTCGTCTCCACGAGCCCCAGCTTGTCCCTTAAGTACGCAAACTTTTCATCTTGGACAGAGGCTTTACCAAAATATATGTTATCTGCTCATCTGTGGAGATATACTGGAGAACCACTTCTCCCCTCTGGACTTTATCACGGAGAAAATAATGCTTGATCTCAATGTGCTTTGACCTGTCATGGAACACCGGGTTCTCTGAAAGCTTCACACAATTCTGATCATCACAATATATGATGATTGAATCCAGCACGATCAGACAGTCTAGAAACAAACTTACAGAGCCACACTACTTTCCCACAAGCATCACAAGCTGCAATATACTTTGCTTCTGCAGTGATGAGTGCAACAGAATTCGGTTTCCTGCTAGCCCATGACATCGTGGAAAAGCTCAAACCGAAACATATCCAAGTAGCACTTCTTTCGTCATATGCACTCCCTGTCCAATCTAAATTGATAAATCCATGCAGTTGTATATCATAACTTAAATGTCCCACAAAAAAAATATCCGGCAGAGTATTCTCCAAATACATTAACGAGCCAATCAATTGTCGATACAGAGACTGGTCTACTGGATTAGAGTCTCTCAACTTCTTCAAATCTGTCATCATGGGAGTTTACCATGGATTTGCAATGCATCATCCCGGACTTTTGAAGAACCATTTCAATATACTTCCTCCGTCATAGGAAGTTTTCACCACACTTTTGTTGTACATGAGAGGCTCTACACCAAGTTTGCTTGAATCTATACAAGGTCTTCTTCCATCTGCATACAAGGGTCTCTTTCTGGTATACCACAAAACCTTGAGGTTGCTCTACATACGCTTCTTCTTCAATTACTCTGTTGACAGGAACAGTCTTTACATTCATCTGATGTAAACTCTAACCCATGGATACTATAGGAGATATAATGGCTCAGGTACAGGTATATCTGGTTACTAGAACAAGTTGTCATCGTAGTCTTCTCCCTCCTACTGGGAGAATCCTCTAGCCCTGAGTCTCGCCCTGTATTTATCAATGCTCAAGTCTTTTTCACAATTTCTCACATACAGTGTTCTTCATCAAAGCTTCCTTCCATTCCTTCTACTTGACTACTTCTAGTTGGTTCAAACTGGTTCAATTGATTGTTCTGGCTTTTCTTTCTTTCTTGGAATCTTCATGTTCTTCCTCATGTTTCTCTTCAATGTTGGAGTCCATGGAATCTTCTATAGATTACATGCCCTTCTTTCCTGAAGGCTCCAACCTTCCGCAATAGGAACATAAATGTAGATGGACAACCAAGGATATTCAAGTCTTCTTTTCGAAGAAGACTTCTTCTAGAGTCAAACTGAATACATGTTGCTTATCATGGTTGCTACTTCCAATGAAGAACATGGATAGATACTTCATAGTCTTTACAGATTCTTCTTCAATGGATCATATCGTTGGAGATTAGCTCCCTCCTAATCTCGGATTTATGCTTGAATGAGCAATATGCATGCTCTTCGTTTGGAATTATGTGATCAGCTCCCTCGATCTGAGAGAGTCCATGCTTCCATCTGTTGCATCTCTCTTTGCTTTCTACAAAGTGTCACAAGCCTGTTCTGGCTTCCTTTTGATTTCTGACTTTCTTAGAGTCTGACTCCTCTAAGTCTCTTTAAGTTTGTTTCTATGTGTTTCGATTGCTGCCCATCTGGAAATTGTGCCATCCTTATAAACTTCTTCTATGACAGCTTCCGCAAGGATTGTTCATCAAACATATTTCACAAGGGTACCTTCCTGGAACAAGAACAACAAGAGCAAACAAGAAATATCTATCTAGAGGAGATGTTAGTTCAACTTGCGAACAAGTACAATAAGCATCTATATCAATAATATTCATATGCAATCGAGTATTCATTGCACCTAGCAATAATAGAATGTTTCAAAGACTGCTTTCACAATTTGTAATGTAGCAACTATCACCCTTGATATACACAAATTTGAAGCTTAACAATTTAATCAAACCTGGAACCTAAAGCCTCCACTGCTATGGAGGGTGTGCTTGTTCTTCTGAATGCATTGAATCCAAGATTACAGCTTGGACAATGTCTCTAATACTTTTCCCGCAAACACACTCATGTTTTGCTAGATAGCATATACAAGTGCATACCTTTGAAACCTTGTAACATCGTCTAGCTTGTCTTCCAATCTGAAACTAGATATCATCTTGACAATAAGAGATTAGAAACTCAATCAGAAGATTCAATGATTAGGACAAGATAGAACTCTTAAATTTCAGCTTTGACAACAAAATCAATTTGACCAGAAGTCAACCTTTGAATTTGACTTTGACTTTGACCAATCAAACTTTGACTTTAACCAAAAATTCAAACCTGACATTTTTGCTAGCTAAGGGTACCAAGAGGTGCACTAGGCTGGGGCGCACTAGGATGTCAAGGAATTAGGTCAAATGCTTCATCATAAGTGCCCGAACACAAGGGTTAGAGTTTGTTGCAGCTGCATAATCAAAAAAACTAACTGCAGCTATAATTGGTGCCATAACGAGCTTAACAAATAACTTCCCAATCTATCTTCCAGTGGTTAGACTGTCTGAAGATAATGTGGGCCCATAACCTATTAGAAATAAAGAGATGTGCTTGTTTTTCCATAGACAATATAGCAATATTGTCACCCAACCATAGGCACAAAGGCCACCCCCGAGCACCTTAACCTTGACAGACAAAATAATTCCGGAAGCAAACCAATAGCCAACCAAGGTAGCGCACCTTTCTCCAAGGCTAGCGCACCAAGCAAGAATAACCAAAGACCAAGTAGAAAGTCCAAACTATAACCAAGAGAAAGTCCAACCAAAAGCCAAAATCCCAGTTGCAGCAACTGCAGCTGCACTCCCTCTCGAAACTTGCGCACCACTAGTCTTATGCAGTTGTCAGTGAGTGAGTGTCAAATGAGCTCTAGCGCCCTCTATTTATATTGCTCTATCTCACTTGACTGGGTCGACTTCTATTTTTGGAGGCCAATAACTCAATAACTCAAAGACATTATACAAGTCTGCAATGCAAGTTTGGAGGAAGTGACAGGACGTCCTATTGGGCTAATGTCTACTGGAAGAGGGATGTTTCTGGAAAGGATTAAATCCAAGTCATGTAAGTGGGTGAGGTGGATGGGGATGCCTGGGAAAAAGGTGCAGTGATAGCAGGGATGGCTTACCAATGGATGCCTCTGTGGAAGGTGAGTTACACCTGTCATGGATGCAAATATTTTCAAGCCCATTCATGTCTTTTATCTTCATTCTTTTTCTTCCAAGAAGCTAGTCAAGGGGCACTACCTTGGCTTGGTGACCAGTGGTAGCAATGTTAGCCACAAGCATTTCATGGAAATGAGAAGGTTGGCTCGCGATGAGACCCCCTTTCTCTTGGCTATGCTACCAAGAGCCACTACCCTGGCGTGGTGACCAGATGCCAGTAGTGTCATACCACTAGATGCTCATGGACCTAATAGGTTGGCTCGTGATGAGAGCCCCCATCCTCTAACGAGGTCTTGTCTTATTCTTTTTTATATCTTTTTTCTTTCAAAAAGATAGCCAAGGGACACTGCCCTGGCTTGGTGACTAGTGGTGGTAATGTTAGCCACAAGCACTTTCATGGAAATGAGAAGGTTGGCTCGTGATGAGACCCCCTTTCTCTTGGCCATGCAACCAAGAGCCACTACCCTGGC
>JASDQU010736360.1:54649-88312 GCA_032191745.1 Picea mariana | reverse complement strand
GAATTAATTGTCACTTTATAACTTAAGTGACATATTTCACTTTTGACTTAAAACTCCTAGGTCAAAGTGAAATTAGAATCATAAAGTAAAGTATGAGGGTAAAAGTCTTCCCCCTTTGTGCTTAGAGACTCATAAGCACATGGGGACCACTTTCCAAGGTATCCAAATCTCAACAATATATATATATGGGTTCTCTCTCTCTCTCTCTAGGTTGTTTTGCACACACACACACACACATATATTTCCACGAAAACCTCGCAGGATCCACCCATTTCTTCATAATCCCTGGATGGAAAGTGGCTCAATCACCAGCCACAATAGCACCTGGTAACCCAGCAGGACTTAGCTAGATTAAAACTGGAAACCTAATGGTGAACTCCGCCTTGAAACAACCTGTTTAACCCAATTGAACTAACCCGCTGGGCTATATATATTGTGTCCCCTTGTGGGGGGGTCTACATGCCCCAAGTCGAGTACTTGTGCCCCTGTGTCAAGTAACTCGGACCTTATCTAACATATATAAGGACCCCTACTTAACACATGATAAATAAAAATTATGCTTAAGACTAGATGAGCACACAAAGATCCTGATCATGACAAGACAGAATTGATGCATGGCAAAATGGTGCTCATCAATAATGAATACAACTTTGTGTACAGTCCTAATTTTTACAAACTACAACCAAAGGAAAAATCTTCCATAAGCAGCCGAATACATGTGAGAATAACTACAACATACTGTAAAATGTAAACCTGGCCTAGCAGCGCAGACTCAAAAGAATGATTTGTTACATGCCATACATATACTCTAGTACATATGAACTATTACAACTTGACAATAACAATATTGAATAAACAATTCATATTTGCAGCACACTGATAGGAATTAACAATTAAAACTTGTAAGAATTCCAATAAAAGGCTTAGAAACTGTCAGATAGCAAGAAAGAGAATGCTACATGTTAATTGAAGGCAGATTACAAAATCATCTAATTAGTGTCAGATATTGCATCCAACAGAATACTATTGGTTTATTCAATGTAGTTGACAACATCATAGAACTGTTTCTCAAACTAACTCTGAAGATTATGGCAAGCATCCTCATGAAGAGAGAGACATATGTAATAATCTAAAAGTAAAATCTCACCAGATGGAGAAACTGAAGTCCTTGAAAGTTCTACTGGAGGCTGTATTTGCGATGGAGTACCAAAGACTCTGGGAGAAAGCCATTTTATATGGTTTGAAGGATTTGGCATGACAGGATGAAATGCAGATGGGTGCATCTGATACTGCTGAGAATGAGGAGAAACAAAAGGTGGGGAGGTGACCGTTGGAGGCCCTAGGGATGCTAACTTTGGTGGCAGAGCTTTTGGAGGCTGATTCTCATTCACAAATGGACCTCGTGCTTGATCTCCATCTGATGCAATAGGAGGCAATGCTTGCAGAGGCCTACCATTTGATGGAGGCAGAAATCTGACAGAAGGTTGGTTCTCTTGAGCCTGAACCCTTTGAGATGATGGATCTTGAGGCTGCCCATGGTGCATTGGAACTAAAGATGGGGCAGTAACTGGTAAAGCATGGGAGGGCTGTACAGAACGTGTATATTTTCCAAAGAAATATCTTTCTTGAGATTGCCTATCCTGTGTTGGAGCTAATGAAGGTCCTGATCTAACTGAATCATATGGCAAGGAAGCAGCTTCAATAGGTTTCATTTTTCCTGTTGTAAGGGAGCTAGGAGAAACAAGAAAATATGGAGCACCATTGTGATTTGCTTCTTGGTGAGAGCTTCTAAATGGTGAAATAAATGATGGAATACTATGAACATCCGCACGAGATACAAGACTCCTTGAGGTGACTCCTTGAAGAAACACAGGAGGAACAGAAAATTTGGGAGTTCCAAGATGTGGCATATGATCCAAGACCAGTTTTGAAAAGAATTGTTTGTGTGTGGGGGCGTGCACTGAAGGTTGAACAGTTAAATATGGTGGTGATAGTGAAAAAAAAAGTGGGGTGTTAATTGTCCATAACAAGGGCCAATTAGAGCCTTTATTTCGCAAGTTCCCAGAGAAAATGGATGGGGACTCAACCACTGAAGCTGATCTGTTTGCAGAGGATGCTAACTTGGAATTATTGAGCATATTTTGTGCTGGAGACAAGATAGTAGTTGATGGCAAAGGCCTGCTTTGGGAATATGAAATGGAAGGGGATAATAGTCCACGAGAAGCAGCTCTGTCTAAATCTGCCATCAGAAGCAGTCTCGAAGTTTGAATCTCACTTCCAACAGTTGAGCCATTGGATTTATATGGATTCCCTTTCCTGGAGCATCAAAAGCAAGCTGTGTTATAAGTAAAATAGTAGAGCCCAAGTAAATTATTTTCGCCACCTACAAAATTAGAGGGAAAAAAAATTTATAAAATTAAAATTAAAACTAATCTATGCAGCTTGATCCAGGTTTATCATTCAACGCCCAGAATATGCCTAGCTGATAGAAGGCAAACATACTTATGGCCAATTAGATATATGACTTGCCTGTAACAAGAAGGTTCTCCACCACAGTCGAATGTAGAACTGTCCTGTAATTCATCCTCTGCTAATAAGGGCTTCTTGACATCTGTATTGAAAAAAACACTTCAGAACCATGCAGCTTGGGCAGGTTGTCCTTTGAAAATACGCAACCATAATGGTTTTACACATCCACTTGAGATTTCATCATATATTACAACAGTAGTTAAAGTGCACTGCCAACATAACTACACACATGTAGTAACTTTAAAGGCTATGTCATGAACCTATTATCTGATAGTTTCAATTTATTTTTTGCTACTAAAAATTGGGGCTTCGTAGTCACCAAATGTATTAGGGACCAAATAGAACTATGCTCAATGGCATTTACCCGAGGCTATGAGAAGCTTTCTGGCCAGTTTAAAGTTTCAAACTTAGAGTTAAGGTTTCAAAATATTTAAAGGCACAATATATAGTCTAATAGACCTATTCTCCACAGCTGACCTGAGGTTTTGGCCAGTTTTGTGGACTGATTAGTGTTTAGAAACCGATGTAATCAAGCCCAAACTTGGGAAAATAGATTGTGAGGAATTGTATTATCTTCCATTTTTTATACTGGCTCTTCTTTAGGATCATCACTTTGGGGAAATGTTCATCGACTCAACGACTACATATCACCAAATGGCAATATTTTGACTAGTTTCTTATAGCCAATTAGCAATCCTCCTTTTGAACAAAAGCCAACAGTATACATAATAATTGTCTAATTTTACTTTTTTTAATTCAAACAGTTATATTCTATTGAATCAAAATCTGCAGCTTTACCCAATTAGAGGAAGGTACATAGAATTCATAATGGTGTCCTTTGTCTAGGGAGATCTGTTAAATTATAAGCTTGATTTCTTATGCGGATTATTTCTTTAAATTCTTCAACACTTTGATTCCAGCTTAATACATTTCAATAATATAGAATCATAACTGAATAGCAATAACCATGTAAATACATAAGCATGCACATCAACAACACATATACCCTGGGGAAACCCTGTACATGGAGAAAAATCCCAGCAAACGATCTTCCTTTATTGCATTAATAATGTATGATCACTTACAAATATCCACCATGAAAAATCTGCTCTTAAATGAGCTTGCCAAGACAACTTAGACCTGATTGTAAGACCTGTAAACACAGCGACACCTTGCTGTCCTTTCTCTGCTGAAATATACCAGCACTGTTACAAGATACTTGTTGTCCTTTTCTTTGCTAAAATATACCAGCACTGTTACAAGATACTTGCTGTCCCTTTTCTGATGTCAAGCTGTCCTTACTTGCTGTCATGCATCAGCACTGTTACAAGATACTTGCTGTACTGATATGCTGCCTTATTATACTGATATATACCAACACTGTAACAGATACTTGCTGTCCTTTTCTTTGTTGAAATATACCAGCACTGTAGCAGAGCCTTGCTGTCCTTTTCTTTCCTGAAATAGACCAGCACTGTAGCAGAGTCTTGCTGTCCTTCTCTTTGCTGAAATATACCAGCACTGTAGCATAATACCTTCGTTGCCTCTCCTCCTTCACCCTTACACTGCATAACACAATGAATGAGAAGAAGAGTCGACCTCTGCTTATATAGGAATGGAGAGGTGAAGGAAAGGGCTCAAGTTAGCAGCTTGAATGCATGCTTTCCTAACTCGACTTTACACTTCAGATAATAGACCTTGGACATGAGTTCGAAAATAGAACTTGACTTGAGACTTCAGTCACAACTCGCCCTTGATTTGACAATGCATGCGAACTAACTTAGCATGCACATGTCATGCATGACATGCATGCAACATGCAACTAGCCAACATGCAACATGCAACATGCAACATGCAACATGCAACATGCAACATGCAACATGCGACATGCAACAAACTTGACAACTTTGACTTTGACCTAGACATGCAACTTTGACTTTTACAACTCGACTCTTTACGTGGCAATTCGAATTTCTCTTCATGGTGGATAATGTTACACGTGCCAATGCACTAGATCAATACATTTATATCATTTGCAATATTGGGAAAATCATTTGTTTCTAACTCATAGGAATTTTACGTTCAACCTAACTTTTGCTAGATGCTTTGACTTTTGCTCGTGGTTCACAAGGCTTGACTAGGCTCACAGAGGTTGTACATTCCCCCTAACTTTTACACTAGTCTGTCTATGCTCACAGAGGTTATACGTTCCCCCTGACTTTTGCACTAAACTGCTTATGCTCACAGAGGTTGTACGTTCCCCTGACTTTTGCATTAGACTTACATAGCATCTCGTTTGTCCTGACTTTTGGTTTGACTCACAGAGGTTGTACGTTCCCCCTGGCTTTTGTCAATACCTCATAAGACTGGTTGATTCTCCAAATCTCCCTGGCTAGCCTCAGGGTTGCCCATATGGCCTCTCATTGGAGAATGACTGTCAATGCTGCCAAATTTAACACTCCCTCTTAGCGAGGGAGTCATTCTCAACCACACCAAGCCTGCCTCTCAGTTGCACAAACTGTCTCAATGGCAAAGGCTTGGTCAGAATATCAGCTATCTGCTCGCTTGTGGCTATGTACTGTAACTTTACAGTTTTTCTCTAGACGAAGTCTCAGATGTAGTGGTACTTCATGTCAATATGTTTTGACCTGTCGTGAAATACAGGGTTCTCTGTCAATTTTATGCAACTTTGATTATCACAGTGAAACACCGTTGTCTCGAACTTGTCACCAAACAACCCAAAAACTAATTTTTTTAGCCATACTACTTCCTTGCTAGCATCACTTGCTGCAATGTACTCAACCCTTGCTGTACTCGGTGTAATGGACCCATGTTTCCTACTTGACCAAGAGATCATAGCAGATCCTAAACTAAAGCAGTATCCGGAAGTACTTTTCCGGTCCACTAGGCTTCCTGCCTAGTCAGCATTTGCATACCCATGCAAAAATAGACCACCACTAGATGTATATCTCAGACCATAGGTAATGGTCCCTCTGAGATATCTCAAGATGTGTTGTGTTGCCACCTAGTGTCTCTGTCTCGATTCAGTCATGAACTAACTCATTGCAATCACTGCATAGCATATATCTGGCCTGGTGTGGATCATGTACATCAATGATCAAATCAGCTGCCTATACATGGTGGAATCCACCAAATTTGAACCTGATTCATAATCATGTAGCTTCCTTAGGTTGGTAACCATCGAAGTAGACATGGATTTGCAATCCATCATACCAAACCTCTTTAGTACATCCACTGTGTATTTTCCTTGTGCCAGAAATATCTCGCCCTGTCTATGCCACACTTCCAATCCTAGGAAGTAATGCATTGATCCTAAGTCTTTCATCTCGAATTTTGAGATTAGCTCCCTCTTACACCAAGCTATTAGCCCTTCATCTCCTGTTAGAAAGAGATCATCCACATACAGGATTAGTATAACAGGTTGGATCCCTCTTACCTTGAAGTACAAATTTGCATCATCATCACTTTTTTTGAAAGCCCAGGCTTTTAAGAAATCCATCAATCATGTCATAGCAAACTCTGGGAGCCTGCTTAAGACCATACAAGGCCTTCCTTAGCCTGCATACATAAGTGCCTTTGTTATACAGTACAAAACCATCTGGTTGATCCACAAAGACCTTATGTTCAATCTTTCCATTCAAGAATGTTGTTTTTACATCCATCTGATGTAGCTTCCAACCAAGAACTGAAGCTAATGCAATAATAGCTCGAATGGAGGTATACCTGGCTACAAGGGCAAAAGTCTCCTTGTAGTCAATTCCTTCTTTCTGAATGAAGCCTCTAGCTACAAATCTTGCTTTGAACTTTTCCACACTCCCATCGGCTGCATGTTTGATCTTATAGATCCATTTGGAAGAGACCACGGATTTGTCCTTTGGCCTAGGCACAATGTCCCAAACATTGTTCTTTAAAATAGACATGTATTCCTCAAGCATGGCATCCTTCCATACTTGTAATTTATCTGCTTCTTCAAATGAAAAAGGTTTGGCATCACTAATGTTGCTCATCAGTGCAACATAGCCTCCAAACCTGTGAGGCCTCTTACTTTCCCTGAAAGTTCTTTTGGGAACGTCTATCTTTTCTGCTTCCTACATTGTTTCTTTAAGCCAACCCTGACTTTCTTTTGGCTAGAAGTTCTTCAAGAGTTCTTTCTAACTCTTCAGCATGTTCTAGGGGCTCATCACTTGGCCCTTCATGAGGTTACTCCCTCTGATCATCTGACTCTTCATTTTCAGAGGAGCGTGAAGCTAGCTGAACTGCTTCTGATTCCTGCTCAAGCTCTTTGGATTTCTTGAATGCGGCTTCCTCGTGGAAAGTCACATCTTTGCTCACCTCTATCTGCCTCTGACCTGGTACATATATCCTGTAAGCCTTGGAGTTCTCACTGTACTCCACAAAAACCCCTTTCTTGCCTAAGGGTTCCATCTTTATCCTCTTTTCCTTAGGGACATGAATATACACTGGACACCCAAATATCCTTAGATGCCCTACTTCAAGTTTGATCCCTAAGAAGACCTCTTCAAGAGTTTTGTCCTTCAAGATAGCATGCGGACACCTGTTCTGAATATACACGGCAGTGGAGGTAGCTTTTGCCCATAAAGAATTTGGCAGATCTTGGTCAAACATCATGGCTTTCACTGCCTCACAAATTGTCGTGTTTTTCCTCTCAGCAACTCCAATTTGTTGAGGGTTATATGGCACGGTCAACTGTCTCTTGATTCCTGCTTCCTTGCAGAAATCCTCAAACTGGAGAGATTCAAACTCTCCATTGTTTGTTCTAAGAGTTCTGATGTGATTCCCTATCTGCTTTTCAATAAAGGCTTTATACTCTTTGAATTTAACAAATGTGTCACTTTTAGCTTTAAGAAAATATATCGAGCATTTTCTTGAGTAATCATCAATAAAAATGACATAATACAAACAACCACTGAGTGAGGGAGATGACATGGGACCACATACATCAGAATGAACCAGATCTAAGATACCCTAAGCTCTGTTGTCACTACTAGGAAATGCTTTCTTTATATTTTTACCTAGCATGCATCCTTTACAAATTTCATTTTTACTAAGAGAAATAGAGGGCATGTCACATACCATGTTCTGCAGATCTGGAAGTGTTTTGTAATGAAGATGTCCAAGTCTTTTGTGCCACAACTCGTTGGAGCTAGTCGCATCATGAGCCAATGCTTGAACTAACTGTCCTGTCACGACGTACAGTCCACCTCTGCGAGTTCCAATGGGTTATGTTGTACTCAAGTGGCTACCTTTAGCCCACAGTAGTGTCTTCTTGTCATTGAAGATCACCCAATATCCCTTGTCCTCAAGAGTTGCAACTAATAGAAGATTATTATTGAGCCTTGGAACATATAATACTTCATCAACATGAAGCCTAGCCCCAGACTCCAATCTGAAGGAGATAGAGCCTACTCCCTCTATCTTGTAACACTTGTCAACCCCAAGCTCAACCTGCTCTGCAAAATATTTTGTCTTGAAATCTGAGAGGATCTCCTTGTACCCTGTCATGTGCTTTGATGCACCATTGTCTACTAACCAAGTTTTCAGCCCTGTGATAACTGTACTGGATAAAGCAGAAACCAGGTAATATTCTTTTCTATTTTCTTTCTCATTAGAAGGACTTTTCTGTTTTCTTTTGGATTCATCATCCTCAACAGTCTCTAGCAAAATGACCCAACTTATTGCAACTAAAGCATTTAATCTTAGATGTATCAATACTTTTGACTTTGAACATACCTTTGGTGTTTGTCTTCCTCTGAGAGCCTTTCTGGAAAGTGACTTTCTTCTTTCCTTTGAATCTTGATGCTAGTGTTGAATGCTCTTATTTGGTTGGCTCGCTCCTGGTAGCAGTACGACTCTCCTCTTGGAGGCAATCATGCTATAACCTCTCAAACGTGGGCTGAATCTCTCTCCCACTCACACTGGATAAGAAGGTCTCCCATGAAGAAGGAAGACCATCAAATATGGCCTGCAATAAGTCATCATCGTCCACTGTGACCAAAAGTTGATCTCCGATCTGGGCTATCCTGGATCAGAGAGATGCTATCGATTCACCTTTCTCCATCTTCAAATACTTAAGTTTGGGCTTAAGTGTCATCTTCTGACTTGCAGCATGTTTGTCATACAAATTCACCAAGGTATCCATACAGTCCTTGCAGTCATTAACGAAGTCATCGCTGGCATTATACTGTCTTTGACTAATTCAAAGATGATTCGCTTGGCCTTTGCTTGACTCTTCCTGAAGATCACTCTTCCTGCATTAGTAGTGGGTTCCTCCACCACTGTGGTCACATACTATTCAAGATCATGCTCCTGCAAAATATTTGTTATCCGGAGCTTCCACACATTGATGTTGGCAGCTCCTTCGAGCCTATCCTCGGCCCTGACTGAAATAGAGGATGCCATGGACCTCACACTGGAAACTTAATCAAGCTTGCTTGGATCTGTGTGTACCCTGTTGCTGCACTTCAACAAGCTTATCACACCCTAAGCTCTGATACCATGTTAAATTATAAGCTTGATTTCTTATGCGGATAATTTCTTTAAATTCTTCAACACTTAGATTCCAGCTTAATACATTTCAACAATATAGACTCATAACTGAATAGCAATAACCATGTAGATACATAAGCATGCACATCAACAACACATATACCCTGGGGAAACCCTGTACATGGAGAAAAACCCCAGCAAATGATCTTCCTTTATTGCATTAATAATGTATGATCACTTACAAATATCCACCATGAAAAATCTATTCGAAAATGAGCTTGCCAATATGACTTAGACCTGACTATAAGACCTGTAAACACAGTGACACCTTGTTGTCCTTTCTCTACTGAAATATACCAGCACCGTTACAAGATACTTCTTGTCCTTTTCTTTGCTGAAATATACCAGCACTGTTACAAGATACTTCTGTCCCTTTTCTGTTGTCAAGCTATCCTTTCTTGCTGTCATGCATCAACACTGTTACAAGATACTTGTTGTTCTGATATGTTGCCTTCTTATATTGATATATACCAACACTGTAGCAGATACTTGTTGTCCTTTTCTTTGTTGAAATATACCAGCACTGTAGCAGAGCCTTGTTGTCCTTTTCTTTGCTAAAATATACCAGCACTGTAGCAAAGTCTTGCTATCCTTTTCTTTGCTGAAATATACCAACACTATAACAGAGTACCTTTGTTGCCTCTCCTCCTTCACCCTTACACTGCATAACACAATGAATGAGAAGAAGGGTCGACCTCTGCTTATATAGGAATGGAGAGGTGAAGGAAAGGGCTCGAGTTAGCAGCTTGAATGCATGCTTTCCTAACTCGACTTTACACTTCAGAAAATAGACCTTGGACATGAGTTCGAAAATAGAACTTGACTTGAGACTTCAATTACAACTCGCCCTTGACTTGACAATGCATGCAAACTAACTCAGCATGCACATGTCATGCATGCAACATTCAACTAGACATGCATGCATGCAACATGCAACATGCAACATGCAACATGCGACATGCGACAAACTTGACAACTTTGACTTTGACCTAGACATGCAACTTTGACTTTTACAACTCGACTCTTTACATGGCAATTCGAATTTCTCTTCATGGTGGATAATGTTACACGTGCCAACGCACTAGATCAAGACATTTATATCATTTTCAATATTAGGAAAATTGTTTATTTCTAGCTCATAGGAATTTTAAGTTCAACCTAACTTTTGCTAGATGTCTTGACTTTTGCTCATGGCTCACAAGGCTTGACTAGGCTCACAGAGGTTGCACGTTCCCCCTAACTTTTGCACTAGTCTGTCTATGCTCACAGAGGTTGTACGTTCCCCCTGACTTTTGCACTAGACTGTCTATGCTCACAGAGGTTGTACGTTCCCCTTGACTTTTGCATTAGACTTACATAGCATCTCGTTCATCCTGAATTTTGGTTTCACTCACAGAGGTTGTACGTTCCCCCTGGCTTTTGTCAATACATCACAAGACTAGTTGATCCTCCAAATCTCCCTGGCTAGCCTTAGGTTGGCCCATATGGCCTCTCATTGGAGAATGACTGTCGATGCTGCCAAATTTAACAAGATCCCCCTGCTCTTATTAGGTAGAGGGATTTCCAAGCAATGGTTCTGTTTTTTCTACCTGGATTTCTTTTTTTCTTGGTTTACAAGAATAGATTCTGATAAATTGACAGTGTTACACCTCATATTGTATGAGGTTTCACTTTGTGATTTTCATCACATTGGTGGGATTTGTTGTTGGTACCTTTTGAGCATTAGACGGACTTGGGGGGTAACATATTCTTGAAGCCCTTTCTCTTCATGGCATTATGTCATTTGATCGAGATCTTTGGTTGGGAGTCTCATTTCTCTTTGGTTGGATGACTGTGCTTGTTGATTTGGTGGTCTTCTCACATGTGCTTTCCTTGTTGATCACCCCTTGGTTGCACATTTGATGGTTATGGAGCATGCTATCTCATTGTGATTTGGTTTTGTTATAAATGTTTATCTTGGATGTGCTACATCTTGTTCTTGGATAATGGGTCTAGCCCCCCAAGGGGTAGATGTTTCATGATGTTGGAGCTTCCTAGTGACTTTCACATGGTGATGTTGTATTATTTATGTCACTGGGAGGGGTGTTCTACATGGTCCTTTGGTGTTGATGTGTGGTGGGGACATACTTGATGATTGGATGGGTTAGCATTTCTAATGTCCCCTTCTCTTATGATGATGCGGTTGGAGGATGTGTTGTAGTGCACTTCGCCTTGGTGGGATTTTCGTAGGTTATATGACTAGATATTGTAACATTTACTAGACATCATGTTGAAATTAGTGAAGCTGCAAGAGCCATTCTCCTGGAGGATGGCATAAGACCCTAGCTAAGGACTAGGGCCCCCAACACACTCCTGGGTTTCTTGGTATGAGACAAGCAGTGAGAGCCATGGCAAAAGACCCCAGTGAGGGCCCCTAGTATATGAATGGGGTTCTTGGTCTAGGACCAAGCAGTAAGTCCCTAGATGTGACTAGGGCCCCTGGATGTTTTCCAGGGAATCCTTGCCCAATGCTTGGATTGATCCTTGGATATGTTCCTTGGTGGTTTATGTAAGTCCCTAGATGTGAGTAGAGCCCCTGGATGTGTTCCAAGGAATCCTTGCTCGGTGCTTGGATTGATCCTTGGATATGTTCCTTGGTGGTTGATGTAAGTCCCTAGATGTGTCTAGGGCCCCTGGATGTGTTCCAGCGAATCCTTGCCCAGTGCTTGGATTGATCCTTGGATATGTTCCTTGCTAGTTGATGTAAGTCCCTAGATATGTCTAGGGCCCATGGATTTGTTCCGGGGAACCCTTGCTTAATGCATGGGTTGATCCTTGGTCTTGTACCTTGGTGGATAAGACCCTAGATGTGTCTAGGGCCCCCATATGTGTTATGGGGAAACCTGGTCTTGGACTAGGTAGATCTTGGTGAAATACCAAGATGTGTTTATGTGTGATCCTCTTCCTCTCTCTCGAGATGGTCCATGAGACCTAGGAGTGCCTATGAAGATGGACATGACCACATTGTTGATGTACCCTCTTATGTAGTGATTATAAAGTTTATAGGTCATTATGAGACTCATGTGGACATGTTTTGTCATTATGGACCCCCCTTGACTTTGTCTTAAAAGATACCCCCTTGTTGTTTTGTTTTCCCTCTTGTTTTATGTGATTAGGGTTTTATTTATGTGATTGGGGTTTTATAATTTATATTGATATTAATTGACATTTTAATCAATATCTATATTCATTAAATGTCAATATTTAATTATTATAACATTTAACCTAAACCCTCTCCCTAACTATAAATAGAACCCTACCCTCTAGCATTTGAACATACACACTTCACTCCTCTCTCTCCTTGCTGTGGCTACCTCGGTGATTTGATTCTTGTGTTGATGTGGCCTCTTCTTTTGATGTATCAGTTTCAGATCTGGGATTGTTGATTGGTCTTGGTGTTGGCTGGAAGCTCCTTCTTGGTTTTTGCTAGTGTATAGGGTGCATGCGGCCCCTCTTTCTTTGACAGCCAGTAGCTTCCTTGACTGCCAGATCTGCATAGAAGAGCCACGGCCTCTTCTCCTTGACTGTCAGGACTGTGTAAAGAGCCGCGACCCCTTCTCCTTGACTGCCAGGACTGTATAGAGAGTCGCAGCCCCTCTTTCTTTGACAGCCAGTAGCAACGGCCTCTCCTCCTAGCTGCCACGTGTTGAACTAAAGTCCCTGTGGGGGTTTTTCTACTTGCTGTTCAGATTTTTCTGTGTGGAGGGTTTGCCATTTTACTGTATGGAGAGTTTTTTTTTTGCTATGGAGAGTTTGTTGTTTCAGTTATGGAGGATTTGCTATGGAGAGTTTGTTGTTTCAGTTTTTGGAGATCTTGCTGTTTCCTTTTGTGGGGTTCTTGCTGTCCCTTCTTGTGGGGTACCTGCTATTGTTTTCTCAACTATGGTCTATGCCTTGCTGTCCCTTCTTGTGGGGTACTTGCTGTTGTTGTCTTGTAATGGTCTGTACCTTGGCAAAACTGTCCCCAAGTCCATATGACAGAGATCAAACCCTAGAGGTTTGATCCATGAACCTAAAACAATTTCTGAGCATATTCTAAAGGTTTACATCCACACATGTGATAGGTACATCTTTCATAGATCAGGAGGTAAGCTTGAGGTTTGTTTTTTCACTCAGAAATTTTGTTTATACTCCGAATTTAATTTAGATCTGTTTATTTCTTTTCTTATATATGATGATCTAGTGAACAGAAAATTAAAAAAAGCATTATTGTTTCTATTTTTCCCTAATTCTAACATGGTATCAGAGCTTAGGGCGTGAAAAGAGCTCAAGATTTGCAGACTTGAGCCTGCGTAGATCCTTGTTTTAGGGTTTGTTCTTCAGATCTTCATGGCACACTCAGCAGAGTAGTAAGGGTGCAGCACAGCAGCAACTTGGATGTGCCATCCTCAAAGGCTGAGTTTGCCATATCTCCTTGCTGGAGTTGATTTTATCCTTCAGGTCGAGCTATGGAGAAAATGGGCGAACCATCTCTGTGGTTATTAGTATTTGGAGCAGTAGAAACAACTTTGGAGGGCCGACCTTTGGCATTCTTTCTCCCAGCTCATAAAGGTTCATCAACAAGTATATGCATCAAATAAATCTGTGAGTTTTACTCATGTCATCACATAGTTAAACACTGGTATTTAATACTACTGTGTTGTTACATCAACTGTGAGTATGTGTCTTTAAGAGCTTGCTGTTATTTTTTATATAATATAGGAACTGTTGGCATATGCAAAACCATAAAACTCAATTAAAATACAATAGCAGTAAACCGGGTAGTTTAGCAAAGAAAGACACCTTCAGCTTCAGTGTTTGACGAAAGTCTACACTCAGTGAAGACTTTTTTTTGTTAACGCAGTAAGGTCAACTGTGACAGCAGTGGTTAGGAACACTCAAGCTAAAAGGGGCTATGAGAACTCAGAAATAAAAGCAATGCAAATATTGTTTCTCATAAACAGATTTGGCTTTTGTTTTCATAGAGTGTATTGATGTGCTTTAGTAGGGAACCAGGTAAGGATCTAATTTGATATTCACTTGTAACCTGCGCCCAATATGCATGGGAGTCACTGTTACCCATACCAATAGGTGCTAGCTGGAAAATGACTGGTACTAAACCCTGACTTCCAAGACTCTCAGCAAGAAAGGTTGATATACCTCCATGTAGCACTCCATATGACTGAGCAGGCCTTTCAGAATCAACCTTCAATTGATGTGGCTGACACCCCTTCCAGCTCATTGAAATCCATAACTGGACACAAACGATGGTCAAAAGGATACTCACCGTCCAGTCAAAACTGTTATTACTGATTACCACTGAACTGCAGAAACTTTTTTATTACTGGGTTTTAAATTCTGAGGTCATTATGGGCATCATTCACTATGAGCAGTCCTGGATTGAATTTATGGGAGTAAGCCATTGAAACAGCGAGAGCGTTAGATTGGGTGCAAAGCCAATGTTTCATTATATATACAAGTAGCAAGACTCTTGATATCTACATGATTGATATCCTTCTCAAATTATCTTCCATGGCAATTTAAAACTTTCCATGAAATCTCCTTGCTGGAATGCATATATGAAATTCACATAACTATTGTGCATATCCTTGCAGCAACTAAATTTACAGTTTTCACATAAGTTACAATTTATACTACAGATAAGATATCTAGGGTATTGTTTTCAAAAGCATTTACACAATCTGAAGTTTCATGAAGCCTTTAACTGAAATCCAGACAAAGAGGAGTCGAGAGGGATTTTCATAGATCCTGCAACTAACAGTATCCTAGCTAGATTATTGTGTTTTGATCACATCTCTGAGAAATGGGGACCTTACCCAAGTTTAGATCTGTACGCAGGGGCCTTGGAAAGACATTCCAGGCTAGGTTGTGCATGGACCTTTTACCAGTTTAGTGTTTGAGATTTTTTTATATATGAAGTATATAAGGTAAAGGTAGACTGCCCTACTTATTGTCATACATTTTTGGTTTTGAGATGTCTTTGGAAGCTACCAATGGTAGCAGGCTGCAAAATAAAGAGTGTGTCTTCAACCCAAGTAAGTTCAAGGTAAGACCAAGTACGCTTGTAATCACTGAACTTGAAATAAGTATGTGACTACTATTGACAGCAAGAAGAGTTATAATTATCCTACTGTCAAAATCTCTTTTGTATGACCAAGGACGCTGTGATCTCAACATATACTTGTAGATGTTAGCTAGATCATTTTTTGGTTTGAGAACTCCGCAGTATGATGGAACTTTTTTTCCATATATGTGAGTCCATCTTGAAGAGATACGACACCAGATCAAGGTTAAAGGATCTTGTAGGTTCAGAGGGAGCCAGTTTGCACTTGTAGGAAGGCAGACATTTTATAAGCCTCAAAGGGAGCAGTCCCAGTATGTGGATTGGGCCATGACATGCAGCAGATGGCAGTATTGAGGTTAGATTTGTGGCTCGTGGCTTCTCTCAGAAAAGAGGAATTGACTATGACAAGATCCTTGCTCCTATTGCCAGATTACTTCCATCGGGATCATTATCTTGCCGCAGTTCTTCTCAACGGTGAAGTTGAGCAAGAGGTTATATCGAACAGCCTGAGGGGTTCGTAATCCATGGGAAAGAATCCCATGGATTGAAGCAAGCTACGAGAGCTTGGTATGGAAGAATTGACAGTTTTTTTCTTCTACAAAGTCTTGGGTTCACCAAGAGTATTGCAGATCCCAATCTTTATAAAAAGATTGTACAGAATCATCCTATTGTCTTAGGATGATCTGTTCCTTACAGGAGAGGAAAATCTGATAGCTCAGACTAAGAGGGAGCTTTCAGCAGAATTTGAAATGAAAGACTTGGGTCTTATGCATTATTTTTTGAGCTTAGAGGTGTGGCAGAAACCAGGTGAGATCTTTTTCTCACAAGAGAAAGTATGCAGTTGATATGCTTCGCAAACTTGGCATGTTGGACCGTAAGTCCATGTCCACACCGATGATTTCTAACCTGAAGAAGTTACAAGACCAAGCTACAGGTTCAGATCCGGAAGACCTCACCATGTATCGACAGATCGTTGGGTCCTTGATGTATCTTGTACATACCAAACCGGATATTTATTATGTAGTTAATGCCCTCATCCAGTTCATGTGTGAACCGAAGCATATTCATATGGTTGTTGATAAACATATTATGAGATATGTTCAGGGGACTATAGCCTATGGGCTTAGATACACTTCTAATGGAGGTGTAATGCTTCATGGATATACAAATTCAGATTGGATGGGCAGTACAGTGGACCGGAAGAGTACTTCTGAATATTGTTTCAGTTTGGGTTCAACTATGATCTCCTGGTCCAGCAGGAAACAGGGCTCCATAAGCCCAGAGCACCGCAGAAGCAAAATACATTATTGCAAGTGTTGCTAGCAGAGAAGCAGTGTGGCTCAAAAAGTTACTTTCAGACTTGTTCAATGCTAAGCAGGAACCCACAGTCATCCACTGTGATAACTAGAGTTGTGTAAAGTTCTCCGAGAATCTGGTGTTTCATGACAGATCAAAACACATTGAGATGAGATACCACTATGTTCGAGACATAGTGCAGAAGAACATTCTCAGTATTCAGTATGTTCCAACATCAGAATAAACTACAGATATTTTGACCAAGCCACTGTCCTTGACAAAGTTTGTGTACTTTCGAGACAAGCTTGGTGTTGTTGAGAATGCCTCTCTTGTTGAGAATGCCTCTCTTGCTGAGAGGGAGTGTTGAAATTAGTGCAGCTGCAAGAGCCATTCTCCTAGAGGATGGCATAAGACCCTAGCTAAGGACTAGGGCCCCCAGCACACTCCTGGGGCTTCTTGATATGAGACCAAGTAGTGAGAGCCATGGCAAAAGACCCCAGTGAGGGCCCCCAGTTTATGACTGGGGTTCTTGGTCTAGGACCAAGCAGTAAGTCCCTAGATGTGACTAGGGCCCCTAGATGTGTTCCAGGGAATCCTTGCCCAGTGCTTGGATTGATCCTTGGATATGTTCCTTGGTGATTGATGTAAATCCCTAGATGTGAGTAGGACCCCTGGATGTGTTCTAGGGAATCCTTGCTCGGTGTTTGGATTGATCCTTGGATATGTTCCTTGGTGGTTGATGTAAGTCCCTAGACGTCTCTAGGGCCCCTGGATGTGTTTGACGGAATCCTTGCCCAGTGCTTGGATTGATCCTTGGATATGTTCCTTGGTGGTTGATGTAAGTCCCTAGATGTGTTTAGGGCCCCTTCACTCCTCTCTCCTTGATTTGAACATACACACTTCACTCCTATCTCTCCTTGTTGTGGCTACCTCGGTGATTTGATTCTTGTGTTGATGCGGCCTCTTCTTTTGATGTATCAATTTCAGATCTGGAATTATTGATTGGTCTTGGTGTTGGCTAGAAGCTCCTTCTTGGTTTTTGCTGGTGTATAGGGTGCATGCGGCCCCTCTTTCTTTGACAGCCAATAGCTTCCTTGACTGCCAGATCTGCATAGAAGAGCCACGGCCTCTTCTCCTTGACTGCCAGATTTGCATAGAAGAGCCACAACCTCTTCTCCTTGATTGTCAGGACTATGTAAAGAGCCGCGAACCCTTCTCCTTCACTGCCAGGACTGCATAGAGAGTCACGGCCCCTCTTTCTTTGACAGCTAGTAGCCACGACCTCTCCTCCTAACTGCCACGTGTTGAACTGAAGTCCCTGTGGGGGTTTTTGTACTTGTTGGTCAGATTTTTCTGTGTGGAGGGTTTGCCATTTTCCTGTATGGAGGGTTTGTTGTTTTCTATGGAGAGATTGTTGTTTGCTATGGAGAGTTTGTTGTTTCAGTTATGGAGAGTTCGTTGTTTCAGTTATGGAGGGTTTGCTATGGAGAGTTTGTTGTTTCAGTTTTTGGAGATCTTGTTGTTTCCTTTTGTGGTGTTCTTGCTGTCCCTTCTTGTGGGGTACCTGCTATTGTTTTCTCAGCTATGGTCTATGCCTTGTTGTCCCTTCTTGTGGGGTACTTGCTGATGTTGTCTTGTAATGGTCTATACCTTGGAAAAATTGTCCCTAAGTCCATATGATAGAGCTCAAACCCTAGCAGTTTGATCCATGAACCTAAAACAATTTTTGAGCATATTCTAAAGGTTTACATCCACACATGTGACAGGTACATCTTTCATAGATCAGGAGGACATGCTTGTGGAGATGGTCCACTCGCTATTTTGGGGTTTGACCACTTCCTTTCTTGTGGAGCACTCCATCTGCTTAGCACCTTGCACATTCATTCATCGAGTTGGTTGCCTTGGGATTCACACATGTGGATTGGTTGCATGCATCTTGTGGACCACTTGTTAATTTTGTATGGTTGTTGTGGAGCATTCTCCTAGGAGGATTATTTTATTGTTTTATCTCTCATGCACCTTGAAGGGCGCACTCTGTGAGCTCTTCTAGGTGGACTCTTGAGCACATCTTCCTAGGTTGAAGATTATTTTATTATATTTTGCATGCATCCATCTTGGAGGGTGCATCATATGTGGACCTTTAGCATGCTCGCATAGTTTCGTGCCTATTTTTAGTTGTACGCCCTCTATTTGAGATTGTTGATGTAATCTCTTTCCTATTTTTGGACGAGAGCGAGCTCTCTTGGAGAGGCTTGTGTCCACATATTATGACATGGTCAACCATGGATTGAGGAAGGATCTAACTACTCCAATTTTATATTATTTCTTTGACTTGTCATGGAGCTACTTAGCAAATAATGTTTTTTTATTGAATGAGAGAAGAGTCTCTATAAAGAGGATCTTTCTCTCCATTGTAATGGTTGTTGAGACTTTAGGGGATTAAGGAGCTCTCCCCTTGGACTTCATTTGTACATCATATGCTTGGAGCTTGATGGAGGATTGGAGGTATACTATCTTGTATATGTGAGGCTTATTGTTCTAATGCTTTTAATTGTCGCTTATGATTGTAGAGTTGCTAGTAATTACTATTGATAGGCCAAGAGAAGGGTACATCTACCACGTTGGAAGGGTTTTGTGTGAGGAGTTTCTCTCTCCTTAAACCTTTGTTGTTTTATCTATGGAATATTCTCTTGCATATTACATCTACATGCGCAGTTGCTAGACTAATGCTCCATGGTAGGGCGCACCTCATTAGCAAAGTTTTGATGCGACACTTTTAAGGCCCTCCTAGCATGACAGCATTTGTAGCATGGGGTTCTTCTTTCATATCGAGATTTGGCAAGGCAACATTTGGGGGTTACTAGACTATGAGGTGGTGCTCCTCCAGAGCCCTATCCCACCATGTGGATTTCCATGGGTTCTTATGGAGCATCCTTCCTTTTTGTTCTTAGCAAAGTGGGCAACAAATGTCCAATCTCGAAGCAAGCCCTACATTGGAAGGCTACCTACTCGTAGTCGAGAGGTTGTGTCTAGGTGTAGTCTTTTGCTACCAGTGTAATCTATGTTGATAAGCCTTTGTTGAAGTCCATATCCACACATACGCAAGCATATGTAGTTAGGTGCCTCCTATGCATCTCTACACTCCTTAAATGGAATTTGTCCAAGGCATTCTCGATCTCCTTCAATGATTCAAATCCCTAGAATTACAAAGATTCAACATTCTTACCCAGACTAGATCAGAGGAGAATGGATCCTTGGATGGGTCGAATGTTGGGGTCCATGGCTTCATGCATAGCCCTACTTTACCGCAAGCCATGAGCTAGAGGCAAAAGGTCTATGTCTTCTTCCAAATCATATTCAACTATGAAAATCCCTTTTGCACGTGGGTAGATAAAAGCTTCTTCCTTTATTTCCGCTTTCCACATTGATGTGATCCAAATGTGTAGATCCAATAGTTTTGGCCAAAGCCCATTGAATCAACAAATGAGCCCATTTTCCCAAAAGAATTGCAATTGTTTTATTGCATCTGCTACCACTAGGATGATTGGGGTTGGGGTTGGGGTTGGGGCTTTGTTTACCATTCTTACTCATTAGTTTTGAGCAGCTATCATCGAGGTCCCTATTAGATTGCTTTCAAAAGTGCATCTTTGAAAGAGAACCTTGGATATGTCGAGCGAGGAGGTGCAGAGATAGATGGACCGGCAAAGGAGGCGTAGAGCTAGATGGACCGACAATAAGGGGGATCAAGGGTCCATAAGCAAGGGCACCCATCGAATCCATCTTTATCTCAGAGGCAAGCAGGGGAGGGGTTCCCAGCAACAGCGATTTGTGTAGAGGTTCCAAAGCCTAATGACACAAGAGAAGCAGAGTACATCTTTCGATGGGCGCAAGGAGGGGATCAGGATCTCCATTGGTTGGACGGGGCATTTTGTGGCAGGGCGGAGGTGGCCATAACAAAGATGGCGATGCGGTTAGGGTAAAACTCTAGCCACCTCTCGTAGAGCTCTAGCTTCGCCTTTCATTTTTCAATGTTTCAAACTTTATTCACAAATTTTTGTATGTACTTAATAATAAGCTAAACATTTTTATTTGAATATTTATCTACAGTGCAAAAATTTCTCCTTTCATTAACTAAAAGGATTGAACACCTATACTATACGCATGTAAAAAAAATTAAGTCTTCCCTAAATTACACATATTATCCGATGAGATTTAGAAGTATCCTTTCATATAAATGAAGCCCATCATTAAGCGCAATGTTGTTGAGCATTTGGCTAGTTTTGTGCCAGCGAGTGCCTAGTTCAAATCCCCCTTGGTTAGGCAGACTAGTCTACATCGACGATTTTACTAAGGATGCCATCGACAAATGTGGGGAAGCATCCCTTGGGTTTTCCCGCAAGATTTTACTTGGGAAAAAAAATGAAACCTATCATTTCATACAAACAAAAGGTAATTGCTTTGATGCAAAGGCTAGTTGGAATTCAATTTTCATAGATCCAAAACAAATTATTGAAAGAAATCTCAAGCTCCACACATACATTTCTAATAAAGAGTAACTAACTAAATTATAGTGACTAAAGCAAGACAGATGAAGATAATGTGCACTGATGAATTTCAAAACCTAAGCATATGTGCCTAGTCATATCATGAAGCAAACCTCATGTCCTATACCTTGGCAGGCATGACCAATAATTAGGATGGCTATAAAATTAAAATTCTTGCTATGTAATGTTCAAAGGATTTAGTTAATTTCCCCATCGTGACCAGACAGAAAATGTATGTTCCATGACACATCCTCCAGCTCCCCCCCTCCCCCCCGCAAAANNTTCCAATACCATCAACTGGGAAAGCATGGGATGTTACCATATCCGAGACATGCCCATATGGGCAAAAAGATATAAATATTTCATAATAGTTGATAAAAAAGAATTTAAGAAGTGGTGAGTATGAGGCAGTCAAGAAGACTCGTATATAGAATACAAGGGGTTGGGTCACAAAGAAAGGACATGCCCATTAACAAGTAATGATCTATTAAACAAATACAAAGCATTAAAATATAAAGTATTACATATAAATTTGGATGCTGGTACACAACACTGCACTTGCCAATTTAGAGCTCTAACTAGCTCTAATTTGTAACCTGCTGCTGCCATGAGTCCCTTTTCTCAAAACTTCGTTGCAGTCGTTATTACGTCATTCATGTAAATGGTCGGGCAATTTGACAAAGCAAATATATGATCTCACTAGCCAATTCTAAATAAGTAGTGAGTCTTACTTATTCAATCACTCAAAATCTCTTTGCTGTGAACAGACAGAAAATCCATGTTTAATGCCCCTGAATTACATTAAAATTCCAACACCATCCACTGTGAAAGGCACACTCGCTAATTTTTAGCTCTAACTATTATAAGTAATAATGAAGGTCGCATATGCTCAAGTATCATCACATAGTTACATGTTGCAGTCATTAGGGCAATACTAAGTTTTGAACTATAATCGAAACTCCAACCAAAGAAAGTAATTGGACAAGTTACAAAACCCAATCCTGCTTTCTTGCATAATCAACACTGAAACTACAAATAGAAAATCCCGAGGATACCCATGCACATCCAAATACCAAGTTTTGCATAATTCTCTGCAGATCAATATCCTGGCATTATTGCCCCAAAAGAATAGTCCAGATTGGCAAAGGTTCAAAATCCTTGGCTTACTGACATGGATATGGATTAATTGTATTCCAATCGCCAGTGTTCAAGACAAAAATGGAGCAATTTCCTGAATGTTTATGACAATGGTATTTGGGACTTGTACATATACCACTGTTCTTGTACATGGGCATCCATTTTTCTCTCTCTGAGCTTGGTACCTCAGATCTTGAGTCCAAAAGACCACACTGACTTTACCTTATCAGACCTCGATACTTCAATATTTTTGAAACTAAATCCCCAAAATCAACACCCATAAGCAAAACTCAATTTTCTAATGTTCCACAGATGCGCGTTTACAACCTTAGGTACATGCTCCCCGAGCATGGGAACATTCCCCACCATCCCCAGTACACCAGGGATGACAGGGGGCATGGGTGGGAATGTTCCTTGATCAGAGGAGAATGTTTCCCTCTGAAAAGGGAATGTTCACTACCCATAAGGGATATCCCTAGTACTTGAGGGTGACAATCCAGAGTACCAGAAGTACCCCAATACCAAGGGGTACTCCTGGGTGCTCCCTTCCAAAAAGTGTGGCCTGCTACTTTAAAAACAAAAGAAAAGAAATAATAAAACATTCAAATTTAAATTGCCTCTCAGAAAATCCATTCATACAACAACAAGGTACGCCAACAGATCCCAAGCATCCTGGGCCTTTAAACTGCAAAGCAGACACAACCTGCCAAGCTGCCTACACCCTATTAAGCCTCAAATTATGTCACACAACTGAAAAGGACCTTTGTACCCTGAATGTGCTTTGCCAGCAGAATCCAGCAAGGGTTGGTTGTCAAGCGTAGGCTTCGTAAAATTGGTGTGACAGATGCTGTTTGTGTTCTGTGGCAAGGATGAAACAGTGGAACATGATTTCTGGAGATGTCGGGCTGCCAAGGTGTTATGGTCACGGTTTCATATATACATGGACAAGATCACTAACACTCATAAAATGACTTCTTCCTGTTCAATATTGTTTCACCTCTTTGGAATCATACAGACATATCGTTTCCCACAGATAAATGTCCAAAAAATTTTAGAATTCTAAATCAGAAGGATGATTGCTATCAGAAACTTGTGGCATGCAAGATGCAGCAGATTCCTGTAAGAAGCTGTAATAGATATCTTATATCTGACACTAGTAGATGTGACGTCAATGATTTCTGGATGCATGTCTGACTCTTGCTTGAGCAGATCTTGACAGGCAGCTTTGCACACAATATATCTTCCATATAACAATAGCAAGGCTGTTTAGTATTTACTAATGACATATGATTATTTTCTTTGGCATTACGTTGACTACAGTTCCTACTCCCCTCCAACATGAGTTCTCTGTGACACATAAATAGTTGATCCTGTAATGGAATTTTGAATGAATGAATATGTCCTGAATGACGTATTATTATTTCTTTGGTGTTACACTGACTACAGTTGCTACTCCACTCCAACCTGAGTTCTCTTTGACACATAAATAGTTAATCCTGTAATAGAATTTTGAATGAATGAATATGTCCTGAATGTGCTTATACCGAAATAGAATTTCCAACCACATAACGCATAAGTGCATCCATCAAACACAAACTGCAATAGCTAAAAGACGAAATGTAGCACAATACATCCTATGGTAGAATAGTCTATAAAAGGAATCTGAATACTTCAAATAAAATAAAGTTCAGTAGTCAAAAGAATGACTACGCATTCATACTAACCATATGAATACTTCGAATAAAATAAAGTTCACCCGTCCAAAGAATGACTACGCTTTCATACTAACCATCTACTTTGTCTAAGACAATACATAAAAGTTAAAACATTTTCACTCACGAAATGAAAAGGCTTCCAATGAATAACTCTATCAGACAGACTTCTGATAAAGAATTCTGTCAATGATCATGACATGGTGATTGATTACTTAATACAATGGTGATCTGTTATTTTTTATATTTTATCAATTGAATATTTTTATTTTTCATATATTTAATATTTGGGACGAGCCCCCTATGTCAGGCACTCCGATATCCCCTGTGAGTTCCCTAAATTTTGAGGGTATCTCTACATGTCCCTCGGACAAATTCCCATGTCCCGACATTCCAGAAACTTGGTGGAGCATTGCAATTTTCAGTTAAGATACCACTGACCTAAAATTCTAAAATGCGAAAGGCGCACTTGCTATCTTTTAGTTCTAGCTATTGTACAGAAATAATGTAGGTCATAGTTGCATGTTGCAGTCCTTTAGGGCAATGCTATGTTTTGAACCATAACCGAAACTCCGATCGAAGAAAGTGCCTTGACAAGTCACGAAACCTAGTCCTGCTTGCCGTCATAATCAATACTGAAATCGAGCGTAGAAAATCCAGAGGATACTCATGCACATCCAAGAACCAAGGCTTGCATAATCCACTGCAGATCGATGTCCAGGCATTCTATAATCCAGATTGGCGAAGGTTCTAAATTCGTGGAAAACATCTAGCACTTGCTGACGTGGCAATTATACTCCGTTCTTTGATCTTCAAGACAAAAATGGAGTAATTAACCGAATGTTTATGATGCGGGAATTATGGACTTGTTTATGATGCGGGAATTATGGACTTGTTTATGATGCGGGAATTTGAGAATTGTTTATGATGCGGGTATTTGGGACTTGTACATAAACCCCTGGTATTGCACATAGGCATCCATTTTACTCTTTAGGAATTTGGTATCTCAGCTCTTGAGTTCAAACCACCGCAATGATCTTGCCTTTTCAGGCCTAAATACTTCAATATTTTAACTAGTTCCCCAAAAATCAAGACCCTAAAACAATTTTTAGTTTTCATTCAGTTAAGGCACTGATCGAAAAATCAATGTGGTGAACTTAAACAGAAATGAGAACACATACCATGGCTGGAACTGAGAGAAAACAGAAGTAACAACAGGAACCCAACACTCCGCAGCATTATAATCTATAAACCTCTCTCAGACCGAGATCAGACTGCATCACACCAGTATAGACCAGGCTTCATGACTTCAGCAAAGCTCCTCCCCTATGTAACTCCTGACGAAGCTTTTCCACGGTTTAACCCAGGGATTAGCATCTGTAGCCCCACTGAGATCTGTTTACACTGATAACCCACTGGGCGTAACTCCGGGAGTTAGAATGCCCAGTTCGAGCACAGTTACAGGAGCCATTGCTGCTGACAGAAGATGTTAAATTCAAGATTAAAACATCAACAGAAAATGCCTCAGGGTTCTAAACGGTGCCCCGGACTGTTATGTTAGGTAAATTAGAGAGATGCCGTTGAGTCAAAAAAATAATAATACCTTTGGGAGTGGAAGTGGGCTTTTCGGAGAAAATTTAGGGATAAAAGCAAGTCGTGACAGATCTTTCCATTTTATAAATTAAGTTAAACGATAATTAAAAATAAAAGAGTATATTTGTGTGGGGGTTATGGTTGAGTGATTGATATATTTGAAAATGATGTTTAAATTTTAATTATTTTAAAGTTGTGATTATATTAGTTGATGGAAATATATATAGTGATAAAAGTAATTGTAAGAGTCTATAAGATAGGTGTATTTAAAAGTAATTGTAAGAGTCTATAAGATAGGTGTATTTAAAAGTAATTGTAAGAGTCTATAAGATAGGTGTATTTAATTATTGTTTTATGAATAAGTTGGTAAGTGCACACACTTGTCTACAAGTGGTTTTGGGTTTAATTTGTGTCAAGTACATGTTGATTTGTATGGTTTGAGTGGAAAGTTAGGTGTCTCTATTAAAGGATGTTTTGTTGACTTTGGATTGAGTTATGAGTTTTGTGTTAAATCTTAGTTTGTGTTTTATGTGGGCCTGATGGTTAAGAACATGTGTTTCTTCTTAAGAGGTTACAGGTTCAAATCCAGAGGGGGGTAGGGTATGTATACCTTCGTAGACTTTACCAGTCAAATCGTTGGGCGGAGGGGGGTCCCTTGTCCCACAAACAAGGGGGTCTCATACACCAATTTGGTGTGCTGTAAAATAAAATAAATAAATTTAACTTTTTTTTGCTATGTTAATAAGTGGATAAACTCATCTTTTTTTCACAGAAAGCTTGCAAATTGTTGGCAGCTAGCTTTGGGTTTATAATGGTAATCAATTGGATTTGGACCTTGCCTAGTCACAGATTCCCTAGATTTACAAAATAAAATAAATGGACAAACTCAACAATTTTTTTGGCTAAGTTAATAAGTTGGCAAACTCATCTTTTTTTCATGGAAAGCCTGCAAGCTTTTGGTAGCAAGTCTATCTTTAATAATCAACCAACCCGATTTGGAATTGGGCATCACTTAAGTAATCTCACCCAGTTATCAATTCCCCTAGATCTCAAAAAAAAGGTGGATAAACTCAATCTTTTTTTACTAAGTTAATAAGTGGACAAACTCGATCGTTTTTCATGAATTTATTCTTTAGATCTAACAGAAATATTGTCGAAAGTTATAATTCTAATTGATCAAAATTTTGATTATGGAACTTTGTCTTTGGGGTTTTGGTCCATTTTAAGACAACCCAAATAATCTGAATTTCAAAAAAAAAAAATGAGTATATTAAAGTAGAACTTTGCCTCGCTATAAAAAAATGGGTTTGTAGGAAAGGTTGAGTTTGTCCACTTATTAACTCACTCCTATTGTTTCCTATTCTTTTACATATATGTACCCACACAAAATGTTTTTAGAGATTATAGAGGGTGTGACACATGTCCAAGTCATTATCTTATTTCAACGTCCCACGAGGTAGGGGAAGATTAAACAAGCAAGCATGCTCGACCCACAATCAATCATCCATTATGTTAATAAGGGACATCACTTTCTTGTGGTTGCTCTCATTTAAATAAAGATCATGGTATGATGGAACTTATAAGTGATTGTGAACCAACACTAACAATCAATGTAAAATAACACATCAGAATAAAAGAGATTTTAGAATTTTATTCATATATAAATTGTTATAATAATGATTTGAAGATTGAAATTTGGATTGGTATAGAGTTTTGATTATGAGTTGATATGATAATAATTCAAGGTTTAAATTTTAATTAACAATAGGACTCAAAGTCGTTACAACAATGTATTAGTTATGAGCTCAGCATCTCACTAATGGAAATATAGAGTACTATTTAAGCTAAAATTGCTTCTTGGTCATGGAGTAAGACTTAAAATTGTTTATAATTAGCTAAGATCTTATCTTTCTGGGACGTAAGGAAATAGGTTAACGACTCAAGACCTAAAGGCGTGTAGCATGAGTGAAAGTCTACCCCTTAGAGACCACAAGCAGATTTTTAGGTGGCGTGGTTTTCTTTAAATAACGATGACGAGTTAACTTGAATTCGTGGATAACAACCAATATCAATATTCTCACTACCAATAAACAACTAAAACATTAAAAAAAAATTATCACCTTCTATATATATATAATCTAATTTTAAGGTCACGACCAAGCCAGACACCAAATTGGTGATGAGACCCCCTTGTTTGTGGGACAAAGGACCTCCTCCGCGCAGGGATGACTGCCAAATTCTATGGAGGTGTGCATACCCTACCCCCATTGGATTTGTTAATTAGGTTTAGCTCGGGTGGTTGGGAGGAATGATTGTTATCCTCCCCACTTAAGTTCAATTATCACAAATGATATGTTGAGTTCATAAAGAGTATATTGTTATAATGGCTTTGAGCCATATTGTTAACCAACTTTGTAATCTAAAAATTCTAGAATTTACCCCAATACCATCCTCAAAATGAGGAAAAGTAAGCCAGACACCAACCTGGTGTATGAGACACCCTTGATTGTGGGACAAGGGACCCCCTCCGCCCAGCAATTTGACTGGTAAAGTCTACGAAAATATACATACCCTACCTCCCTCTGAATTTGAACTTGTGACCTTTTAAGAGGAAACACATGTTCTTAACCATTAGACCCACTCAAGTTATATATTAAAGTTGATGTGATAGCATATATATATATATATATATAAATACTATCACATCAACTTTAACACTTTAAAACAAATAACCATTTTAAAATACAAAAAATAAAATATAAATTTAATATACATATAAATTCCCTTATAAATTGTCATGCTTTAAAATACAAAAACTTTTAATATAAATTACCTACTTTTAATATAAATTACCTTATAGATTGTCTTAACTTTAAACTCGACAAATACTTTTAATATAAATTACCTTATAAACTCTCTCTATATTATTTACAGCGAATATCTATTACAATGATCTATAAATTTAAATACATGTCACCGTCAAGCAAATATTTTCGTTGGCCTCATAAATATTATCATATAGTATTCACAATACATAGCTACATGTGAGAGAATGTGTTAGTTGGCCGTTTGTTTATGTTGATGTTGCATTTGGTTTCTTTTTTTCCTAGTAAAGGAATAGACCCTGTTTTTCAGATAGATTCTTTTTTATCTTATTATTAGTTTAGTTAACTTAATAATTAAGTCATTAAATTAATAATCTAGAAATTAACTAACATTCTATATCAAATGTGACATGTAAAGTTTTTCATGAAATCATTAATTTTGTCATGACTTTCTCTCATTATTATTTTAGCTTATTTAATTAAGTTATTGAGTCAATAATTTATAATTTACAAAGTAACGACATTTTGTTTTTAATCGGGTATGTTATATTTTCATTAAATCATTAATTTTGTTATAACTTCTTCTCTAATTCAATCTCAAATTTTTTGAATTTCTTTTCAATATTGTTGTTTACTAAACCATATTATAATTATAATAATTTAATTTTAAGGTCACAGCCAAGCTATATACTAATTTAGTGTATGAGACTCTTTTGTTTGTGGGACAAGGGATCCTTCTATACAATAATTTTGATTGCTAAAATTTACGGAGGTGTACATACTTTACCCCCTCTGGATTTGAACATGTGACCTCATACAAATAAATAAATAACTAATCATAGATAATTTTCTATGAATTTTTGTTCTTATAAATAGTTTGATTAATTTTGAGAAATCAAAACCTCTTTTAGATACATTTTGAGTAAAGATTATTTGAAATTTTGTAAATAAATTTAATCTTTAAACAATGATAATCCAAATTTTATTAGCAATATTTTTTTTACTAAAAATGGAGAATATTATTGATAAAAGTTGCGAGAAAACTCGCAGAAAGAGTACACAAAGTTCAAAAATTCAGCCACTGCATTTTCTTTTGATATAGGCTGAAGACTAGAGGAGGATTCAAAATAACAAGCTACTAGCTTATGCAGGGACTGTATAACAAAAAAGTTCCCAAAATATAGCATGTAATGCACACCTAGGATAAATATACAAAAGCATTGCATCAAAAAACTAAGGATTAGAAGGATCTTGGCCGCCAGAAGCAGCATCTTCAAAGTTTGGAGGAGAATTCAAGTTCAGAAGGGCTGGATAAATCATGGGGATGAGGCTCCTTCTAAATTTTACGTCGTTGTCCTAGAAGGCATGTTGGAGCTAGGATGGAGACAAAGCTCCTCCAACTGTGACCTTAACGTTGCACACTCATCCTGCAATTGTTGTTTCCCATGTCTATGTTGCACTATTATTTCTAAGAACGTGAGAACCTGAGCTAATAATCCACTTACTTGAATTTGCAATGCTCGAACCGTGGAGAGGAGGTCGCTCTGGTCATCCTCTAATTGATCCCTGTGTCATCTCTAACTACCTACTTCTCTTTTTTCCATCATTATTAACACACAAAGAATTACAAGTTGAATGTGCATATATAACCTAGAGGGGGGGTGCAAGGTCGGAGGCTCTTCCTCGAAATGATCCAAGAGTTGTTGAGATAGAGGAGGGGAGGTTGAGGAAGTGCGGCCCAAGCAAGGATGAACCCACTTCCAGGAATGATGAACTAAGTTACCTGTCAAAATCATGGGGAGCAAAATGCGGCCATGCGAAATAATAAACCATAGTTGAGGTGAACAAAGCTCTACCTCCTGTGTGGGTGATGTCATTGCATATGATGATGATGCCAACATATGAGAGCAAAGTACCATGTGTATCTTGTTAAAGCAATGTCGATCTGGGTGAGTTGATTGCAACCTTGTTGTGAGAATATATCTGCACATGCGCAGAGGATGAAGGTACATGCAACTATTGCATGTATGTGTGGAGGAGGCGTCAGATTGAGGTCACTCCCTGTGGGAGTAGAAAATCACCCTACATGTCTTATATTTCATGTTGAGTGTCCCGCAACTTAGGAAGAGACCAAAAATTGAAGGTTAATCATGGGATGCAATGTGAAGTGGCCCTCCCATTAACCTTCAAAGTCCCAATTGTTTCCTGGATGGCCAGATTGGCTTCTTGGTCTACAACTGTGTTATTTTGATTTTTATATGAAATGGTTCCATTCTTTGAAATGATTCTAACTTCTGGTGGATCCTACAGAAGATTGTGCTTAGGTGATTATCTGAAGGCAGAGACTTCATCCTTACATTGTTAATGATAAAAATTTAATCCCCCAAAAGAGTAATAGAATCAATGTCATGTCGCCTTGCCAAATGAAAACCTTGATAAAGAGCATAGGCCTAGTCCTCGTTGTTAGTGGCATGCCCAATGTTCCAGGAGTATAAGAGCTCTACATTTCCTCTGGAGGAAAAGATAACCCTGCTCGCTCCTGCAGCCTCGAAATTTTATTAGCAATCTAAATATATTCACCAAGATAGTATTATAGCATGAATATAGTTTTGTAAGAGGAATTTGGCTAAACCAATGTGTTAGCACTAAAAGTCACACTTTCACTGCTAAAGTGTAAGCTCAACACCCATTAATAGGTTTGTAAGGTGAATTTTAAGATAAGGTGTCAAATGGATCCAAACTCAACGCAACAATGTAAATCACATAAATTTTTAGATGAAAATGCATCAACAAATGAGGTCTTGGCTAACTTGGATCAGATTTTTAAAAGAGTAAGGTGGATAGATAGAAGTTCTTGTATCAAAAGCTTTTCTTCATTGGTCTACTAGTACTTCCAGATGCTAATAGTAAACTTATTTCATAGATGATAGATATATTCCACACTTCTTATCTGATCTTCCACCCTCATTTAATCATTAAAACCCTATTTTGAAGGTGTTTAAAGCCTTACTTGTTGATCTATACTTTGGGATTGCCTTCAACGACTGACACTTTTTCTGAGTTTTCCTCATCCATTTGTCACCTTGATATAAACATTATCTATATATTCTGATGAGTATTGGGCTTACATTCATGGCAGTCTGAGTGTGACTCTCAATGCTAACACAGAGCATATTTTTAAGTTAGTTGTGTTTATTATTAAGATTGGAGCATTGTGAATATTTTGTTTGTCAAACAAAAATGAACATCAAATTTCATCATTGATTTAATTTAAAAATAATACTTTCATATTAAAAATAATAAAACAAAATAAAATAACATAATACTGAATAAATATTTTGTAGTTAAATTTTCAATGTAATTAATTTAGGATTAAAATGAATTTATCCTAAATTTTATTATATTTTTGCAATTTATAAAATTTATTTATTACACACATTTTAAATCGATCTATTTGATATTTCAAGAGATCAAATTCTGTAAGTAAGCGTTACCTTTTAATATAATTATTAATAAAAATATATATATATTCTTAATATAAAATATTGACTTTGCAATATTACATTCCTTCACTCACATATAACACTTCTACTCCGTATAAATTATAAAATACACCTTTCAACATAATTAATGTACCAATACAACTTAAAATATTAAAAATGGAAACTTATAAAGTTAGATGGTAGGGATCTTTGACATAAATGCAAAGATGGCTTCAAATTGTTATATGATTATTCCTCTTTAGTTTTTAAACAACTTAATTGGTAGTCACACAATAACTTCGCATGGATCATAGAAAGTTGTAAATAAAGAGTGTTCTAGATATTATGAGGACCCCATGCTAGGCAATCTCTGTCACTTTTCTTCGACTTTCCATGTGATCCTTATCTGAAATATGTTGTCCTCCGTCCGTTTTTCTTATACTTTGCATGTGACCCTTTCTTGAAATGGGTTGTTGTTCATCTGAATGTGACAAAATGGAGAGAGCATATATCATCAAACGATACATTGTATTTGTTTGTATGTGTGCTTCAAGACCAGGTGGCTTTTGGCCTTTTGAGATTTAGAACTTGACATCACACTTGGCTCAGGTTCCAATTTTGCCATGTATGCTTAAAGGTCACATCTTGGAACCACTTTTATCTTTAGAGTTTGTTGGCAAATAAAAACATGCCAAATGGATCATCTAAGATCCTACCACCTTTTTAATTTACAAACTCAAAGGCTATTTGGTTCAAAAGTTTAATTTACAACCTCAAAGGCTACTTGGTTCAACTTTTGGATTGGCTGCATAGATAATTAGGTTGAATAGTACTTTTGAGTTGCATGCTTGATATTGAGTGATTTAGTTTCTAATTAATAAGTATCTATGTGATTATTGGAAACAAGGTAGAGTTATAGTTTTTTAAAAATGGTTATGCATTTTTGTAAAGGTATTATTGATAATCATTTGAGTTGATATGGTTGTTAAATTAGGTTGGTGGCCACATATTAAACAATGTTAATGTTGTTTTGATTCTCAATATATGGTGGATACTAAAGTTTTAAAAAAAGAAACGAAACTTTTTCGAGTTGGTATTGTGTTAAGAGGCGTTTTTTACAGTCTAGTATGAGAGATGTGTAATTTCTTTTGTGCTTAACATGGAGTTGACACATGGTATTCAAAAAGAATATTAATAGCAAAGATGATATTTCAATGTCAACCATAAAGTTTCTACAACCTAGTACGAAGGAGATGTTTAATTCCTTGTGTACTCAATATGGTGTTGACACATGATGTTTAAGAAGAATATTAATAACAAAAAAATATTTCAATGTCTACCATAAATAAAATATTTCATTCTCCATTTTGAGTAAAATATTTTATATCAACTTTATATAGATAATTGAAAGTAAAAGGTTATTTATTTCGTCCATAGTTGCTTTCTACTTCCCAATATGAGGAAGATGTGTAATTCCTTCAATGAGGGAGTTGACAGGTGGCATTTAGAAAATTATTATAAAAAAAAATTATTCCAATGGGCCATAAATAAAATATTTCAATGTCTGTGTTAAGTAAAATATTTTTAAAATATCAACTTTAAACACACACACACTTTCTTTTTAGACCTAGAGGAATTGGTAAATCACTAAGATTACCTAGGGGAGGCCTAGGTTCAAATCTGGTTGGTTGCCACTATAACTCTTAGGCTAGTGTCAACAGCCCGCAAATCATAGCCTAGCTAGAAACTTATGACTTAACAAGGGTCGAGACATCATGAAGCCCATCGGGGTGGAACCTTTATCCCAGGGGGCATCTACCCTTCTAGCCTTATCACAACGAGCTAACATGTCCA